>JAZGTJ010001792.1:0-50057 GCA_036877575.1 Botia almorhae
CAAAAAACCATGATTACCCCCCATGGGCAACCCAGAACCCCATCATTGCATTAACAATTGTTTGTTCAGTTTGGTACAGTGCATGCTACACAAATTTAATGTAAACATGATTGCCGCTACTTGAATTTTTAGCAGGTGAAAATTTGTTTGTCACTTCAGTACATAACCAAACGTTGTGTTTACACAGCGTAAAAGAGAAGTGACAACCGTATTTAGCTGCAGTGCGTATGTTGCCCAGTTGTTAAGTCTACTACATTTTAAACAGTACTGTTTGCTTCACACGCATACTAATAAAACCACAAAACTCATCATGGCCTACGATCACTACAATGCTGCTATGAAACGAAACGGTCTGTGTCGCAGTGGGATGTCTGACCCCTAACAGCTTCCCACACTTGTGCATAACAGATGCTCATATGCGTGATTATGCTAACAATGCACTTGTGCTGAATTTTTTTATTTTTCAGCATATGTTACACGTACTAATTATGGAAAAGAAATCCTATTTTAAGAAACAGCATAATCAGAATTGAAAATGAGGGAGAAGTTGCAGCTTTACTGAAAAAACATTATTTATTTAACATAAATTGAACCGAGTTGTGCTTACAGAGGAAAAGCAAAGCGACAGAGACTTCGTTGAAGAACTCTGACATCAAACCTTAAACGTAGTCATTGCTGGTGTCTTTAAGTATTACGTACTTGTGTGTGTACTTGGGTTCGATTCCTTGAATGTAGTGTAAGAATAAAAGCTTCTGCCAAGTGAATAGATGTAAATGTAATTATACTCTTTACTCTTGTACAAAGTAAGTACAATATATTGCGTGCTTTTGTCTTAAGTGCACAGATTTTTAAGACACGTAAAATAAAGTGGGACCCAAGTGCAGTGTTTGTGAAATACATATTTAGCAATAAATCTTTCAACATATATCCAACATCATCTGTTATTTCCCTGGGTTCGCTCATGTACTGTATTATTTACCCTATGATTCATTTAACTTGTATTTGCTCTATAGATGGATACACAACAGATGATATTGAGTTTTACTGGAAGGGAGGAGAAAACGCAGTGACAGGTGTGGCACGAATCGAGCTCCCACAGTTCTCAATCGTGGACTACAAACTTGTCTCCAGAAACGTCGTCTTTTCCACAGGTAAAGCAGCAGGACAGGTTACAATTACAACTCAGTAAGGCTAAAAACGCTAATATGAGACTTTAGTTTGAGGTCATGCATCACTGAATAAAAGCATTTTCCTTTAAATAGTTTTTGAAGAACAGACTTTCCCTGTGGTGCACAGTGTGCAGAGCTTCCCAAATCTAGCATTTACTTAAATCCAGTTTATTCTGTGCCTGTTTCTTTATTCTTTTTGAAATTAAATACTGTGAAGAAATAATTGATTGCTTGACATTTTTCCCCCTTTTTATTTAAAGGCATATTTGACCCCCAAATGAAAAAATGGTCATTATTTACGTCATGGGAATTTTAAATAATTTCCAAGCAGCTGTTTTTCATACAGTGACAGTTTTTGTTGATCTCTGTGGAACTCCAGAAATTTAAGCAGATATTTGTGACACCCCTCTGATAACTGTTCCCGCTTTCCTCTACCACCCTAATAGTTATTTCTATTAAGTCTAATATGTATTTGTAATATTATATGAGCTTTTTTAAAAATTCTTGTATGTCCTTCATCACAGACATCAAGCCAAATCTGTTTACCTTCATTTCTTTAAAGATTATATTAATGGATTATATGTCAAATTAACTGTCCACTGTAACATAAAGGTTAGAGTCTACCAGCACAAAATCTCTCATTAGTCTAGAACAGTGTTTCCCCAACAAACAAACAAACAAACAAAGTTAAATGTGTGGTATGGTTTTAATATTAATACAATACACAAAAAATGTACAACGTATGCTAAAATAACGTTCTAATCAAGCAGTTATGGCTACAGGTCCTCATAAAGGACATTTCAAACAGTTGACTGTGGTTTTTAAAAGTGACTTGACAGCACAGGAATATGATGAACTGTTTTTGTGAAGTTCCTCTGGCTGTTCTGTTTTCTGCCAGTGCAGAGAGAGTCAAAGTGACACGCTTATTTGAAAAGCTGCCTAATTGGAGTCCGTGCATCAGATGCATCTTCTGATGATAGAACAGACCAGTAATAATGCTGGAGCAATTATCTATCTATTTCCTCAAGCTTCTAAAGAGAAGAACAGAGATAGAGGAGGAGAGAAAGTGAGAGATGGAAAAAAGAGGCACTTGATACAAACATTACATATTCATGAGGTAGAAGACCCACTGCATAAATTATTCTCTTCTAAAACTGAGGAATTCATAGAGGCAGCGCTGTATGATTTTTCCCCATCCTGAATTAATGACACATGGAAAAAATCTTCTGCACATAGTGAAAGATCATAGGAATAGCAAGCTTATGTTTGAGGATGTGGCTACACAGTCACAGGGAATGTTTTTAGAACGTTGACTAACACTCTGAAAGTTCTGTTAATGTTTAATGTTCTTTAATTACGTTAGTAGAATGTTTTCAACATTATATATCACATATCAAAAATGTTATTCTGAAGTTGTTAGGTGTAATGCTTTAAAAATGTTACAGAATTAAAAAGTTTGTGAATGACGTTCATATAACCAAGGAATCACATTCATACAATGTCTAAAAAACTGGATGTTTTGAACATTCCTTGAACTTTGAAAGTAATATTTTTAACCTATTTGTTACTTAAAGGAAACGTTAGGGGGAACATTCTTACAACCCAAAATCTTTAGCTGGGTACCCATGTAGTTAGACCTACAGTTTTTCCCATGGATATTTAGTTATCATGCCTCAAAAAATGGATTGAATGCCCTACTAGAAATCTCACAGATTTTGGCAAATCCAGTGATTAAATCATTCTCAAAAGTGATTGTGGTAAAAACCTGGTACATAGATTGTAAACACAGCTTCATTTACCGACGGACTGCTGAAACACCCTGTCACCCTTATTATTGGAATTCAGCCAATTAGATTTAAGCTTGCCAGATCGAGAAAGTACTTTCCAGTTTTGTGTGCAATACGCATCAGATGGACAGTGAATAGACTGTGGGCAGTTTGTGGGCATGCTGTCTAAGGCTAAGACTGTCTTGCTAATGCCATGATGAGTTATTTTCTAAAGAAGGAATTCGCATCACGTCTGTGATGTGTGTATCATTCATGTATATTAAAAGATGTGTGTGTGTGTTCGAGTCTGTGTGAAGTTTGTACCATATAGCATATATGTTGGTGACTCGCTAATGTGTGTATTTTGTTATGTACTCTGTGTGGGTTGTGTGAGGTGTATAAGTAATTAGTCTGAAGTATGTGTAGGTTGCGTAAGTTCATCACGTAGGTTACATAGCACGTTTTTATAGATTTGTGCGATTTGTGTACAGGTTACATAATGTGCATCTGTAGGTTGTGTTATATGTGTGTAGGATGTGTGATTTATTCATAGGTTGGGTGTGTGTGTGTCTATCTAGGCTGAATGCTTGTTAGTGGTATTTTTTCACCTCCATAAATAACTAAGCAGAGATTTATCTTCACAAAGGCTGCATGGTTCAGTGTCAGATCAATGTATTTTTGCATCATGGCAGAACCGTTAGGCAGCGTTGCACAGCAGTGTTAAGACAACACCCTTGCTTTTCATTGCCGTACATTAAATGTAATATAGTTCAGTTCTCTACATTCTCTACATACCTTCTAAAATCTTTTGTTTCTGTCTCTTTTCTTCATACTTATAGTTTTATACAAAAATCTTGCTTTGAGTGTAAAACCATCATTTCTATGCCCTTTTTTGTTCTACAGAAATGAATGATACCTCGAAATGTACACGTATTAAATTTCTAAAAGTGGTCAGACTTAAAAAAATCGGCCTGGCAGACCAGAAAATGAGTCAAAAATCCCTTAAGCTAACATTGAAGGAAGAATCTGAGTCATATCAGAGAACCAACATTTTATAGAAGGGGTTTGTGCTCTTCTGATTTAGGTCAGTAAACAACCATCTTACAACCATTCAGAACACCTTAACAACTGCATAGCGATTTGCCAAAAAACACTCTGAACATCCTAGCAAACGCATATCTGTACCCTGGCAACCAGCCAGAACCACCTACCCTAGCACCTTGATTGTGAGTTTCACACAAACAAGTACCACTCACAAATTCTTTAGAAAAATTCAAAATGTAGTGGTGCATGTTACATGTATGTATCTTCATGTCAATTTAACATTTAATGTCTGTTTACCTTTTGATTTACTTTTGTCCTTGTTCATTACAGTGTTTTTGCTCAAGGCTAAACTACAAACAATCACATTTTTGGTCCACGCTTGCCTGTTGCCATGGCAACAAAAGCTATCTGCGCTGCCAACGCTATTGATGTAAAATGTAAAAAATCTCTCCCAGTGCTTCGAAATAAACATCCATCTTCTCTCTCCTGTCTCACCCTTTCCACTGTCACTCGCTTTCCTCTTCTCCTTTCTCTTCCTTCTCTTTCTCTTGTGTTCCTGTGACAGGTGCCTATCCTCGACTGTCTTTGAGCTTCAAGCTAAAGAGAAACATCGGTTACTTCATCTTACAGACCTACATGCCCTCGATCCTGATCACCATCCTGTCCTGGGTATCCTTCTGGATTAACTATGATGCTTCAGCAGCCAGAGTGGCATTAGGTACGCTCTATAGAACACCCTGCATGGGCTTTCCTGTTTACAGCTGACAGGAACAAGGCAGAGATGTCCATGTCCGCTTTCACTTCCTCTGTAGAAGCGCATGCTTTATTGAACAGTGCGTTGTTGGATGTTCCAGGAACTACAATGCCAACATTCGATATTCTGTTTGATTGGTAACTTATTCTCTAGGCCTCAGAATTCCCTCCTTCCCTTTGGTTTACCTTTTGTTGCATCTTAGACACACATATACGCACACATACACACACATACAGATATTGTTGGGGCACATGCATCATTTAATAACGAACAGGGTAGACCCATCGCTCTGAGGTAGTCACAGACCCATTTCCTTTGACAACCTACAGCTCATACATAGAGTTCTTGTCTGTGTCATTCCTCTGTGATTTGCTCTGATGTTGTTGCTCAAGAATGAGAAGTGACTTTCAGGTTTGCCTGAAAGGGTGGAGAATCTCACCGGTTTCGGTGAGCAGCAGGACACAAGCGCTTATACAAAACCCAGTGACATGAATAGCATTTTAAGGCATCAGAGACATACACGCTTCTGATGCAAAGGTAGATTTAAAAGTTTGGTAGGATAATTCCTTCTACAATGCCTCATTTGCCTCTAATTCTAGATAGAATTTGTGTCTATCTATCTTTGAGAAAGCAAATCCCATGATACATTGCGACAAGCCTTGTCATTCAAGATGGCGGCCGGGTTAACAGAACTGTTGATTATAAATTGATTGTATATTTTATTCAGTATGAAATAGTATTGAGCATAGTCTTATAGCATCCCAAATCATTCACTAACAAAATTCAGCTGACGAGGCAGCTTGCCAACAGGTAATGTTTTTAGAACATTGGTTAATGTTCTCTAAAAGTTCTCGTAAATTAATCAATACCATTCCTGCAGTAACACTGGTATAACGCATATAGCATATAACAAAAACTTTATTCCTAAATTGTTAGTGAAACGTTTGAAAAATGTTACTGAATTAAAAACGTTTGAATAACGTACTTATAACAAGCAATAACACTGCTCCTAGAACATTAAAATAACGTTTTTAACATTTGTGTTACTACAGGAAATGTTAGGGAAGCAACAAAATTGTTAGCTGGGTGATGTGTAGACTACTTAGCCTTGTACAGCAGTATGCCTAGTGTGCAGGTGTAGTATTAGCATCTGGGTATTTGTTTTAAATCATAGATTAGAAACTGCAACGGAATGTTCTTAATCACAATGAACGCGAGTGAGAGTGTGTTTGCACATGCACCCAGGTGCAGTCTGAGCTCTGTGAGATGGATGTGATGTGTTGGATGCGGCTCTGCTTTAGGAAAACTGTCCTCATTATCCGTGTTAAGTGGAGAAATTAGAGCACTTTACACACGAGGGGGGAGGAGCCTCATGGGTCCCCCGCATACACACCATCCGTATCACCTGAGTCTGTGCTAGTGGAAATTGCTTTGCAAGACTGCTAATTTTGTCCCTGAAAATGCTCATCAACAGTGTGCTAATGTTATTTATCTCTGTATAGTTCCTTGTTCAATATTTACCAAATAAAAATGTAAATATTATCCCACTGCTCTTACGCAAACATATTTTTTGTTTTAATCTTCATTAATCTGTGTGCAGGATTCCACAGAGTCTCATTGAAGCCAGGAGTCTATAAAAAAAACCTGTACTGTTGATTTTAATTGTGGAAAGATGAATGTTTATTGGACAAACACATTATTGGGTCCCCGCCCGGATGCTTTGCTTCACTGAGAGTCTATGAGGGCAGCATGAGTGCTTTTTGCATTGGGGAAAATCTGATTGTTCATTGGACATTTGGAATGTATTTTTGATTTTGTCTATGACTGTATTTTTGTGCCGTCTGGAAGCCCTGCTTTTCTGTATGAAGATAGGCATACTTTGAAACAAACAGACAATTAAAAGGTGATGTATGACAGCATTTAAAATTTAAAAAGTAAGCTCAGATATAGACAGCGTTAATTGAAGCGTATCCAATATTCCAACGCTCTTCAACATGCTGTTTCTTGCGTATTGGCATTTGTAACTATTTAAAAAATACAGTTCAAGTTTGTCAATTATTTTCATTAAGTAATAAAACAGTTCAGTGTTAATAATTTTGATAGATAAGATATATACCGTGAGTTATTCTACTAACCTCACTACAAGAATGCTTTTTGATAACTTTGAGGGAACTTTTATAGAACATTAGCCAACGTTCTGAGAATGCTCCCGTTAGCAGGGTACTTTCTAACTCTATCTCAGTCCTTCCTCTCTCCCTCTTTCTCATTCTGTTCCTCTCTTTCTTTGTTTGTCTTTTTTGCTGTCCTCCCACAGCTAGGCAGCCAATTGAAAACAAAGGGATCAATGCAGCTAGAAAACAATTACATTTAACTTCCATTTCAATCCTGGGGCATCCAGCAGCACAGATGAATCTCTGCCTTAAATGCCTCAGTCTCGCCACCCCTCACTGCCTCGCTGACTCCATCCATCCTCTGCAGCCACATCCGGCCCGGCTCTCCATCTCACACCGCATTACTGCAGCACACTTAAAGACTTGAGGCATTTCAGAAAGGAAGTTATCAAATGATGCAAGGCGCAAGCCTATCAAATGATGTAGATGAGGTTTCATTGATGCATCTTCCAATTTGATTGTTTTGCTGACGAGCGTATTGAAAGCGAGGTACAATTGCAGTCCAACCTGCTTCCTTGAAAATTGCAATTAAGAAGCAAACGTGTATAATTAGCATAAACAGGCGACGCAGTATATGCATTTTTTAAGGCTTGTGTGTTTTAACCTTTTCCCTGGTAACTTCTTTTGATTTTTTTCAGTTTCTCCAAATTCCCAGCCGATGAAAATATTTCTTAATAATATCAAAAATACATTTAACACAATAAACACTGTGTTTCTGTAGATTTTTTACATTTCTGTGTGAGTTTACAGTGTATTCATTACTATATTTTTATTTGTAATTAATTTTCAGAGTTTAGAACAGGTTCTGGTCACTCCAGGTAGAAAAAGCAGTACATTTCTTGATAGAGTTTGTTTACTCTAGAACAGATAGAACTTTTACCAACATACCGACCTTAAGGCCGGTCATGGTGCTTTAAAGTACCGGCCGGTGTGTTTTTCTCTTTTAAACATCTATCTGAAAAGAAACTACATGCCCTGTTATGCAGTGCAGACAGGTCTGGGTGAAAGTAGATGCTTGCTGTGGTTAGGTAACCACCCGTGCTGAACTCTCTGTTCTGAAGCGTTTGATCCCTCCTTGCTGTGACCTGGTCGTGCAGGAATCAATGCAGCGCTCTATGTGCGTCCCTCTTTACACCAGAACGCTGCTTTTGAGTTTATGTAAGCTAGGACAGGCATCCATCTGCCCACACATGTCCTCTTTCACTCTGGGGACTCGGGCCTTTACGGTTGAAACGCTGTGGGAGTAAAGTGACAAAACCATTTCCTTTAGTCTCTGTGGATGTTATATTCTATCCTACAATGTAATATTCCAATCTAGTAATATCGCTTGAGAATAGTGGGTTTGAAGTCTAGACATGCAGATTTTTGATCGGCATTCTGTGGTTTTCTGTGATTTTTGTGGTTCACCTTTCAGGGCTTTGGATCTTGTCCATATTGGAACATACAACTTATGATGGTAGTTTTGTCTTGGAATGTAGTAGTTGGTTTCTAGCTGGTTTAACCTAGTCATGTACTCAGCTAACAATTCTAGATTGTAAGAACGTTACCGTAATGTTTCCATTAAGTAATTAAATATGTTAAAAAGGTTATTTTGAGTTTTTTTATGTTTTTGGAACATTCAAAATGCTCGGTTTGTTAGATGTTGTATTAACATTATGGCTTGTGTATAAGAGTTCTTTTTTAATTATGTAATTCTCATACATTTTAATTCTCATAAAACGTTCCACTAACTACTTAAGAATAAAGTTTTTATAATATATGATATGTAACATTAAAGAAATATTCTACTAATGTTACTCAGGAATGTTTTTGATACCTTTGACAGAACTGTCAGAGAAGATTAGCCAACATTCTGAGAGCATTTCCTGATAGCGGTGACAATACATCTTTCAAAACCAGCTTGACCACCTTAAGCTGATATGACCTGCTGGTAGCTGGTTGGTTACTGGTCCAATATGTTCTACCAGCTGGCATCATCTAATCGCCACCTTAGACTTGCTTAAAATCAGACACAGTCTTTTAAAGCACAGTGACCAGCTTAAACTGGATTTTACAAGAATGTTCTATTGTAAAGCTTATGGAACACATTTTTTACAGCACTGGATTATAATGCTGTTTCTTTATGGTTTAAAGTTACCTCTGTTAACACAGGTTTTTATATTGAAGCTGTGACACGGTCGATTGCACATGATCACCATGCTTCATGCTTCCCAGATGCTTAAATCAGACATTGTTTCCTGATTCAGTTTCCCTTCCCTTTTTTTTCTTTCTCCCTTTACATTCCTGCCTTTCTCTATACTAAAAGCCCATAAACATTAAACATTGATTCTATAGAAATTGACACGTTATGTCAAGAAAATGGATGTTGACATCATAATCTCACACAGAAATCACTTTGTTCGCTGTGGAATCCTATTTACTGTAGCATTAGGATGAACACCCGCACTAAATTATTAAAGGCCTTTTAAATAGTCAGGAGACTAATCTGAAAAGCATGTACATTCGTTTAAAATCCACTGTCTGAGACGTTCTGGGCATTTAAAGTCATGGTCGCAAAGTGCCTGGATTGTAATTCCAGGATTTCTGCTAAATGTAACTTTAAAGGTTAATGCGGTGCTGCTCCTGCTGTGGAAAGTAGGACATTTCTGCTTTGCAGTCGGCAGACAAGACCCCTTTCTTGTTAACAAGGTAACGACAGTCCTTCAGGAGTGTGTATGTGATGAAGACAAGGCCCACTGTAAAGCACACTGCCCTGCATTAATTACACTTTAGTTACAGGAGAAACCCAAAGAAAGAGTCTGTAGCTTTAAGTTCTGAAGATCTAAGATCAGTTCAGGCTTGTCATAACACAGTCAGGATGTACGCCTGTCGCTGTTTTTAATATTTGCAGTTCTAAGTTCTAAAATAGATTTGAGATGTGATTTTTTTGGGATGAAGTTGGCAATTTACTTGAAAAATTAACTCATCGGTGACAGATGAGTCATGCGGTCTGTGTCGTATTTGCATGTTTGTATAAGAGGTTGGTCCATTGCGTTATAACAAGTTGTGACAAGTTTCCAGCGAAAAGCAAATTGACTGTCCACCCTGAATGTGATACTGCTTCTTGACGTGACAGAATCACAGCCAATCTAAAGTTAATTCATGTTTAATGAAGCCCAATTTTCGACCAATAGAATTTCACAGTGGGTGGGGTTAGCTAATGCAGCAAAGTACACAGTGAATTTGTTCTAATGTTTTTTTGTTTTCTCTGTCGCGGTTGTTGTGGTTGTAAATGATTAGGGTAAAAACTCAGATTGAAGAGATTTAATATTAATGACATTGTGTATTTATAATGCTTTTATTTGGCATTAAGGCCTTTTATGAGAAAATCTACTTGAAAGTGACAAGTTCCATAATAACATGTCACTGCACAACTTTATTTGACGTCTGCGGCCATCAGTTCCCAAATGTCAACACGCATTTGCGGATACCAACGCTTTAAACGATGGCAGATTGCTTGTGTTAAGAAAAGTTTGGAGAGAAACAATGGAGACATGGAGTTTATAGAGTGGGAGTTTGAGCAGTATGTTTGTGTTCTCTTCTCTGCATGTGTGTGTTTGTATATTTCAGAGTGGGTGTTTCAGCAGTTGGAATATTGCTCTTCTTTGAACTCAGACGGCCGTGACTCAGGATTGACTCACAGTATAAACAGAATAGAGTATCACAGCATAGAATCCAAATGAAAATGCATATAGAAAAACAAGCTGTCAAATATTCAATTTATATAACATGATCTATAACATAAGACATTCCATTAAATGTTAGAGAACGCAAAAGGGGAAGATGCCAAAGGAAAAAACAGATCTGGGCTATTCTGTTCAGCCTGGCCAAGTTTGTTGATCAGTAATGCTGTTTTATATACTGTATGTTTTTCCCACTGTCTCAGATCTGGCCTCAGTACAAATGAATTGAAAATAATCAGCTAATTAGGTCAGTCCTCACATTATGCATAATATACAAAAGAGTCTGATGTTGTGGCTTTTTAGCAGCCAATTAAAGGTTTGGAGGCCAACAGCTATGGGATAAAATAGCCTTTTATTTGATATTGAAATGAATTATAAAGTTAACAGTGGTTCTGCCATTGTAAGTGGATTATTCATATCTAGATTCGACAGTGTTGTTTTTGTATAATTCCGTTTAGTAAGCAGGGCTCTGATCTGGCATTTGAAACACTGTGACAGCACTCAATCTGTAGCACCCATTCTCAGAGTCCAGATTTGTGGTGGGCGTTAGAACAGAGGTGTCAAAAGAGAGCGCTTTCATCCCTGGCTGAGTCCCTTCCTGAATTTTCAGTGTCAATGTGTTCTCCCTTTCATAAGCTTGTACTTTTAAATTAGTTACACTTGGTTGTATTGAGACTTTCTGTGTAGCCTTAAAGTGTTCTGAAACTGGCATACAGTATAAATCTGAAAGGCATACAGTATACAGTATGTTGGCATGAGGAGGGGCAAGGGGGTTATGCAAAACTGTGGGATCTCAATGAATCAACCTTCTTTTGGGGCAAAAAATAAGTTTTAAAAAAAGTCAGTAAATATGTAAACCATTTTAGTTATGGTAGTTACAAAAATTATAGTTTGATATTGGAGTGTTTTGAAAGCCACTGATTTGCTTATGTGCAAGGTTGGGTGGAAGTACTGGACTATGGGAAGTATTAGCATGCATAATTATACATATAATGAATGCACATATAAATATATAATATTAAAATATTAATTATTTGCTTTGTGTCTTTTTTGATCGTTATTATTTTCCTAATTGATTTTCTCTGTGGGGCCCCCTGTTGGTCAGGGGGGGTCATATGCATGCTGCCATTCTGTCTTTGTTATTCTGACCTGCATGAAATGAACATTTTTTATAAATTTTCACAGGTATCACCACTGTGCTGACCATGACCACTATCAACACCCATCTGAGGGAAACACTTCCCAAGATCCCATACGTTAAAGCCATAGACATGTATCTCATGGGCTGCTTCGTCTTCGTCTTTCTGGCTCTGCTGGAATACGCTTTCGTCAACTACATTTTCTTTGGCCGAGGCCCTCAGATGCAGAAGAAATTGGCCGAGAAAGCTGAAAAAGCCAATAACGATCGTAACAAATACGATGGAAGCAAGGTAAAACTCATTTTTATTTATAGTATGTTTGTGCCAATATAGGTGTTATGTGTTCCAAAGAATTTGATGTGTGTTTTCAGTCTGTTTATAGTGTTGGTGAAAGTTTAAAAAAAACATTTGTGAAGTCTTTCAAAAATTCTTTAAAATCAACTGTACACAGATTTAAAAGTTAGTTTTTATTGCGTTAACTGTTACTTCACAACGTTTTGAAATCAGGAATGTTCTGAAAAATGTGCCATTTCACCTTTAACTAAAGAAAACATTTTTTAAAACGAGTTTTGTGCTTAGACTCAAGTTGAGATTTCAAAGCTCAGATTAAGCTCCGTTTTTGTTCGTGTTTTGTCTGGCCAGCCGGTTCAGGAGGGAGGCAACTGCAAGCCATCATCTGCCAAACAGTCCAATCAGGTACAAGGTCACCGTCATGCACGAGGGGTAAGTGGACATAATCTTGCTATATACGCTAACTGTTTAAACTAGCATACCTTAACATTAATGCATAGCTGAAACTAACGTTGCGACATTCATAAAACTTACATTGGCCTTTTTATCATGAGTTGTGTGCATTGGTTGTGTGCATGCCATATTGCTTCTGTGTCCTTTTACTTTTTTATTTCTCTGCGTGGTGGTGTGAGTTGACATAATTCCTACTTTGTATGTGCTTGATTCAGATTCTGATATCTATCTAATTCGATATTCGGGTTCGGCACACTACATTGCATACTACAATACGACATTCTTTTGTTTGATACTATCACAAACACTGATCCAGGTTGTGATTTGAGCTTCAGCTGTAATGATATTTCCGCTAGAATGTATTTCTGAATAATTTATTACTGCAGAGACTCAGAGGTAATAGTAAATAAACAATTAATCTGATGGAGTTACTTCCTCTTGAGAAATAACCTGAGCATTGAACGAGGCTGTGAATTCAAAGAAATAACAATTACTTCTGTGGTTTTTTTTGTAGCCTGCTTTTAAATAATACTTTCTAACAGTCAACGGATTAAAGGGCATTTTAATGAATTTATTTGAAAGTAAAAGTAGATTTATCACTTCAACGTGTTCACAGAAGTCCCCACATTACCAGCTCACCAGTTTTTGATTTACATTAGCCCCGATTCGTCTCATTAGCAGCACACCATTTATAACCCAAATATAATTTCATATTCTTATTTTACAGTCGAAAAGGAAATGGAAGATGATTTAATCCATTTAATAATTTGAGATTAGAACTGGAAAACCTAATTGTAAATCACTTATCATATGAGGCCAAGTGTACATTTGTACTTCTAATTTTATATCGTTACTGCATTGATGCATTAGCGTTAATGATTTTCTGATAAATTCGTTTTATTGTAGTTTTAGAAATTAAAAAAAAATTATGCTACAATTTGCGCATTTTGGAGTTCTTATAGGTTTACTGTGTAAACCTGTGTCTGTTTTTCTCTCTCTTCACTGATTTGATGAAAGGGTCATATTATCTGTTGTGGGACTGTTTGTTTGTGAAAATCTCGATTAAATCAGTCAAAAAATCTTTGGAACTCCCGATACCGATATATACTGATCCATTCAGGCCCACTAAAGCAAAAGATACAGAAAGCATTTCAAAGTAGGGATCACATATTGCAAATAAAGAATCTTGGACCTAGATCCAAACTTTCTATCACTGTTTATAGAGATGAATAAGAACTCTTATATATGCCGATATGTTGGGTGGTGACTAGAATTGTCTGTGCTTGCAGGTGGACTCCCAGGGAAACATCCTTCTCACCACCCTGGAGATCCACAATGAGGTGGCCGGGAATGAGATCACCACCAGCGTCAGTGAGGCCCGAAACTCCACCTCCATGGTATTCGATAACTCAGGGATCCAGTATCGGAAGCAGAGCGCAGGCCGGCCAGAGACGGGCCGCCACAGTCTGGACAGAAACACGCAGGCGAAGAAACCGCGGCTGCGTAGACGTTCTTCCCAGCTCAAAATCAAAATTCCTGATCTCACAGACGTGAACGCCATCGATCGATGGTCACGGATAATATTTCCCTCTGCTTTCTCTCTTTTCAACCTGATCTACTGGCTATACTATGTGAATTAGGCCTCAGATGTCAATGGGTGTTCCCTCTGCAGTTTATTTCATGTTGCCAAGTAGAAAACGGAGGCTTTTTTGCTCCGACTGAAGACTTATGCGCTATATATCAAGATTTTTCTACATGCGAACCCTTACGGTGTGGTTAAGGGGCCAGAGGAAATACTACCTGCACTAAAACGGGCTTTCTCATCATATGCCCACATATACATACTCAGACATTCACATACACAATCAATTTTCTAAAGACTATTTCTGTATATAAACATTGAGATTTTTGAAGCCGCAGGACTTCCGCATGATGTACTGTTTCTAGTTTGTACAATCCAGATATAAAGTCATGAATTGCTGTATGTTATTTCGATTGAAGGATGCTGTTTGCGAATGTTTCATGCCAATAAATCTTTTTTGTTCGAGCACAGGAGATTAATATTTAAAGAATATGATATTATATTGTTATTAAAGCAGAGTGTGGAAACGCAATATAACAAGGACTGTAGGTCGATTGCTACATACACATCAGCTGTACTAAACTTTACACTTTGCTGTTATGATCTTATTTAGACTAAGTTTGTATATAATCATGTTATGATATGCTTTTGGAACGTGATTTCCATCTGCCTTGGGTTGATATGATTATATGCCACTTTTTGCAATCATCATGTAAAGTGCTACGGTACACGTAAGATAAGATTATAATTGTACACATATCTAATTTCAAGGACACCAGAAAAAGCAAAAAAGAACAAAAAAACAAACGACAACACTGGAAATGTGGAATATTTAAATCACAATTCCGTTATGTCATCGAAATTGTTATAAGAAGCTTTTTACATCAGTTCATTTCTGATAATGTGTTTCAGATTTGTTTTTTTTAGCATACGTGTAGTCAGCTACCATATGATTTTCAAGTGAGAGCTCCCCCTGTTTTTAGGAACGCTTGAGTCATTGTTTAATAATATATTATTATCATCATAGGCCTTATGTTAATGTTGTATGGCCCATATTCAAGGTTTGTTTGACTGAAAGAATCACATTTTTTTCCCCTTTGCTTCCCTTTGAAGGTAAAGGTTATTTTTAGCGAAGATGAATGGAAAAGCTAATGCATTCCTAATGCATTTGAGAGAATTGTAAATTGACATCAATACAAAACTTGTCTCAGGTTCTCCTCCAACATTAAAACAACCCGTATTTCATATTTCTCTGATTGTCAGTATTCGCCCCACATTCAATGTAATTAATTTGTATTATATCCTTGTGTACAGCATCGCTGATTTTTCTTGACGTATAGAAAGCATGATATTGTTTGCATTTAGAGATTCTATACCGATTGTATTTGATTTTGTTCGCGCGATTTCTTTACTGACGTTCATTCTTAGCACTTACTCTGTTTCACGGGCCTGTCTGGTTAGAGAGTAATACTGTAAACTGGACTCATGCTTGCAGACCATCTAAATATATTTATAAATCTCTTCAAAATATTCTGTGTGCTGATAACATGTCTTTTTAACAGGTTGCTCTGCAGTTACATTGTGTCAGTAGATGCTCATTATTCTTTAATTGCTTTATTCCTCTTCTGTTGTATGTTGTAAATATATAACCCATAATCCACGCGTGTGACCCATTTCCTTTTTTGTAATATTCAGTTTTGAGGGTTTATTCTGTACAGTCCATTCCCCAAAATCACCAGATCTCTGTTTATGAAATGTGTTTTAATGATTAGATAAATGAGGGGGTTAATGTGCAGGGGACAATATGAGGAAATGGAATAAAGTTTACTCTTTCAAGTAATTCATTTTGCCTTTTTTAAAATCAAACCTAATCTGTCTTTGACATACCAAAACATCTAGTCTGATCACATTGATCACAGACATAACCACAGCTGTGCTAATAGTTATACAAGTTACTAGTTATACAATACAAGTTATATATACATAGTTGGCTCTACTGTGATTGGTTAATCACAGCATTAGGCAGTCATATGTTTGTATGGTGACTGCTAACTGTATAATTGACCATTGTCCCTGGCAACCAATTTCCTACATTATGTTCTTGTATCACTGTAGTCGAACTCTGCGCTTTCATTGGCCTCACAATATAAAGTAGCTTCAATATAAATTAATATTTAATGTCCATCTATTTATTTTTAATTTATGTGCAGTCAGCCAATCATTACCACTAAATGAACCCCTTTAGGATATGATCATGCTGTTGAAGTTAGTTTTGTGCTACTTACTGTATACTTTACTCAGGTTTGGTGTTGGATGAATATAGTGTTTGTAACTAGAACAGAAGAAACTGCAAAATGGAAATGAAGAACATAAAACAATCAGCAGGATTTCTTAAAATATGTAAATAAAAACATCAAACTCCGTCCTACATTTCTGGAGAAAACAGACGAGCGTGCTGCAAATGCCAGAAACCCTCCTCCACCCGTCATGCTTGTGTCTAATGCAGGCCAAGTTTAACATAATGCATTCATTCATCATAAACATAACAAATGTTACTTGTGGCACATTCGACTGATATAATGTAATAGATGGTGTTAATCAGTGGCTGTGCTGTAGCAGGGGTGCTGCTGTTGATATGTTATTCTGCCAATACAGTTGAATAAGTTTATAACAAGTGTGATTCATCGGTTCTCCATCAGTCATTTGAAGGACACTGTGTGTTTGTGTGTGTGCACATGTGGGTTTGTACGTGTGCAGCTAAGCACTAAACTCATTATCATCAATTTACCTGCATATTTAGCCCAGAGAGTCCTCACATCATTTCTGGGTTTCTGGGTTTTCTGTAACGTTGGTTTCTGTTCTGAAATGTTTCAGGGTTAAAGAGTAACGCTAAAATGGCAAATTACAGCCTCAGCTAGTCAATAACATCACACCGAAATTTTAGGTCTGAAGTTTTTTCAGTTTGTGCCAAGCAAAAGATTTGTGTTTAAAAAACAACTGATCGCAGGTATTTCGACTTGACAGTTTCTCAAAAATATTGAAATATTAAACTGGTGTAAACATAATGAAATCATAATTAAGACTGTGAGAGCAAATAGTGTCAAACAGATGTCAGATTAGTAGATATGATTTTTCAGCAGTTCTTTTAGTTATCCCATGGTGACATAAAATGTCACATACAGTATCAAAGTGCTAATTGATATACAGCTTATATAACAGTAACACTCAACAATCAACATAATGGCTCATTTGCTCAAGTTTTAAAAAAAAAAATCAGTTTAGTCAGTTAAAGTGGACAGTTTGTCCACTATCTGTACTGTAAATCTGCTTGTCTTGTGCTTTTATTATGTGGACTGTTAGTTTGTAGTGCAGTTGTGTTCCTGTTTCCTGTCATTGACCTTACCTGTCTTGTTACCCTGATATGTCCCTGAATGCTACTCAGTACTAAAATTGATGCTCCCTTGTTTCCTCTCCTCCGTTCTCGAACCTGTGACCCGGAAACCAATCAAAGTCAGCCATCTTGAGAGACATCCCAATGGTCTCACTGGCGAGACAAAGAGGCGAGGAACAAGAAGTGAGGAAGCGTGCTGAGGAGGCATGAGCGAAATGTGCGGAAGTGTTTATTGTCCCTTTCTTGTATCCTTCTCGATCCTAAGGGGGTGGAGCTAAGACACAAGAAAAGGAAGTGAGGAAAGGATACGAGGGTGCACAAATAAGAAATGAGAAACACCCCTTGTGTATGTAGGGGTGCAAGGATATTCTCTCAAATTACAACATGCACAACAAATGTACTGACAGTAAGTAAGGTTTTTGACATTGTGTGGGTATTCAAGACCATGTTGACATGTCCAGTCTACACATGTGCACACACACACACACACACACACACACACACACACACATAGACTGAGATTAATTTCCCCTGACTAATTTTAAGAGAGGGTGATAACGTCATTTCAGCAGGAATTACTCATTAATGTAGAAAATGCACTTGTAAGCGAAACAATTTCTTCTCTAATGAATCCCACGAGTTTTTCACGAGCTTCTAATAGATTTTAATCCGATCTTCCTCCTGCCACCCAACTAATGAGAAAATAACACAGGAACAATGAGATGTATCATTTTATCTATCAAAAATAACAGACCGGCACTGGGCAGCTGGAACTGGGTCATTGATTCTTTTTTTTCCCCCAGCGATCATCTTTTTGAGGTCAATTATTATGATCAATGGCCAAAAATGCATTAATTTATACTTCAGCAGAATCAGACCTTGAGGCTTTGCTAGCCATTGTTACTAAATATATATATATATAACTTTATAACTTTAAGAAAACTTTGAAACAACTTTTAGAGAATGTTAGACAATGTTCTAGGAACATTGCCTGTTAGCTGGGGAGTTGCTGAGATCACAATCTAGCTATCATGATTGTACACTTGAGTAAAACACTTAATCTCAAAGTGCTCCAGAGGGCCTGGCCATGTAATTACAACACTACAAGATGCCTGATGAGAAACATCTGCTGAAGGTGACAATACAAGAGAGGTGTGAAAAAAGATGAAACATCTCTGATTTGTGACACTCTTCATTGCTCAAAATGTGGCATTTAGTCTGCTTAAAGTACAACAGTACTGGTGTCCTCTAGACTGCTTTGATTCTGGTCATAGGTTATAAACTGGGGGTCTCAGTTCCACTTCATACTCAGAGATTGTTTTTCCAGAGATAAAGTCTCATTTATTAGGTATCAACTTTAACATCTTAATCAGCTTTAGATGTCTCTTATAAAAATCCCTAGGAAGCAAATAAGAGCTTTGTTGACATACAGTAGGAGCGCAGAGCTATGAAACTGTGGATTGTATACATTGTTCTATGTGTTCTATAGCTCAACAGGCAGAGCATGGGGCTAACAATGCTAAGGTTATGTGTTCGATTCCCGGGGAATGCATAGACTAATGGAATATATCCCCGAAATACACTGTATGTCACTTGGCATGAAAACATCTGCCAAATGTATTGACATGTTGTGATTGCATTTCCCTGATAATGTGTTCTTGAAAGAAATTGCTTAGAAATGTTTGGGCTCAATTTGAAATCTTGGACTTTGATTGCGTCGGGGCTTGGAAAGTCTCAGCACAGTTTGTGTGATTACTAGACACGTGAGTTTATTAGGGTCTTTTCTCTGAGAAGCAGGAGTCAATAAGCAATAGTCTCCATTCTACTCCATGTAGCTTCATTGTTGTCTTGGAGAAAGCACTAAGGAGAATAAATCTCATTTCTATGGGTATGGGGAAAAATGACCAATGTTCATTTACGAATTTACAGCATACAAATAATCAAAATGACTTTTCTTACTTTTTCGAATGCCATACGGCTACAAATTCCGCATTACATAGTATTGCAGCATTTATTATTATGTTTACAGTTTTCCTGTTCCAGGAAATTGAACTTCACTGTCTATTCCTTCAAAGCGGACATTTCTTGTCAAAGAATGGAGTGCAATATAAAAATGAAATTTTAGGTTTTGTGAATAAGAGCAACTCTTTCAAACCGCTTAATAAGTTTCACGCTTGAACAAAAATCTTATTAGAGTCTGATATACACGGTTCCACTTACTTGCCTACACCGTTGTTTACTTGATACATCTCTCTTCAATTTCTTTTGGGTATTTGTTCAAATCAAAGGTCTGGAAGCTATAATAGTGTCACAAACAAGTTTTGAGGAAGCTGCTTGAAACTGTAGCTTGCCAAGTTACAAGCTACTCATAATTCAAGTTGTAGAACTAGTGAAGCTACCCTTGTGATAAAGTAGTTAGCTAGGCTACCAAATAAAGCTAATTTCATTGAAAGTGTTGAGGGGAAGAATATCTGTTTAAATAATGTATCCCGGATGACTATCAAGTGACATTATTAAACTTGAACAGATATACTCAAATCCTTTGATTCAATTCACCAAAAAGTTGGAAAAAGTGGATACAAGAAAATCTACATTGTTTTGAAGCACTACAAAAAATTCTGGTGTTGGTTACTGCCTAACAAAGAAAGTACCTAAGTTTGTTTAAAATGTACATTTGTGTAACCATGTAAAAAGTGTTTATAAAACACATCTTTAAAATGAACTGCTGTAACCTAATGTAGGCATGTTTATTCAGATGTTATTACATGAAAAATATAGCATTTCACCAGCCAGCCATAATAAAATACACAATATAGTAATACAATTTGCATCAAAATTGAACTATTGCAGCCATATGACAACGGACAGGGATTAGATAAGGCAATTTAAAATGACAATAAACTACTTTAAAAAATCTCAGCATGATGTATATTGCTAAATTTCATAATGCACCGATAAGCACAGTGGATTCTCCTCTATAAACATATGCTCCATATGTCTCTCTCATCTGCAATGGGTGCAATGGAAAATGTCACGGGATGCATAATTACCATGCATGATTAATTAAAAAGCATTATCAATCGTTAGCCCCTGAGCTGCAAAGAATGCTTTAAAAGGTCGAAATCTATAATTAGTTTATTTGGAGTAAAACAGATATTAGAAAGCAAACATGAGTGACTGGCATTTTTAACAGAATTATTTTTACACGCTGCTGTATTAATTTGTTTCATAATTGGTATATAAATGAGGGATCTGATATTCGGCAATGAGGGAAAAAGCTCTCAGCAGGGAATGGAAAAAATCCCGTGGCGGTACGGTGGGCACACTCTGTGCTTTATTTAAAAATATCTGTACGTTAAACTTTTTCCATTACATCATTTTCCATTACCTACAGTACAGTTCATAACACACGGATGACAGACCAAACCAGGGTCAGAAATTACCCAGGGCTCACGGACACAGAAAAATGTCACGAAACGTTCCCAGGTATTTAAAATGTGGGGTCAAAAAATGCCCCCTGCAGATATCTGTTATCTAATGTTTGATGTATTTTATTTTATTCTGTTTAAGGACTATTTGAGTTTGGAGCTTCTGCGGAAACCACAGTGACCTGCAGCTGTCAGATTTCTGTATTCTATATAAAACTTATAAATATTATTATAAAATATGAAATCATTATAAAAGGAGTAATATATGCTGGAATTAATAGAGAATTGTATAATCCAACACATGAACTGAATACTTAAAATGTATTATTTAAAATATAGTATATCATGTTTATATTGGCATATTCTATCATTAATTCGTTTGATCTTATAATTAACAGCCATAATTGCTCTGAAGCTGTTTTCTTTTAAATGATGCAGTATTTAATAAAACGCGCTGATACAAATGTTCCTTGATAAAAAGTACAAATATTAATAAAGCTCATTTCTGACACTGGAGCAAACCATAGAGGGCTTTCTGTATGGCTGTCACGATGTAGCCATGAGTGGATTGTTGATTATGTAACAGATTACTGTATGAAAACATTGTATGTCCCTGCGTTCTCTCACTTGCTCTCAGCTCTCTCTTTCATACAAACAAAGATCACACCTCTGTGTACTAGACAGGAGGAAGAGATGCCCGTATTAAATTTGATTGGCTTGTGATGCTCCTGTAGGTAGGAGGTCAATGAGGCGAGAGCTGTAGGGATTCCAATAATGTACGTTTTGGACTTAATAACAGGCGCTGCATGAACATTTGCACTAAGGGACGTGTGATTAATCTAAATTAGCCACGTAAGAAGAGGAAATAGAAACTCTGGGGGTGGGGAATTTACAATGAGACCAGAGGGGACACGGATGCACGGCAACAAAGGCAGTTCATTAAAGAAGGTCATTCATCACAAACAAGGGTCAAGCAGAATGCTGCGTCCTCTTAGGGAATGTTGTAAATGTTGCAGGCCTCAGCTGTTACTTTAATGTCCTCATACAAAGAAACAGTCTTATTAAAGCGGCAATCTGTAAATATTGTGGGTTAAAAATGAACAAAAATCAGTTATTGAGCAAGTACATGACAGATCAGTGTTCAAAATGGTCTCCTTAACCCAATTAATTATAGTAATTATTTATAAATTGAGCTGTTGAATTCAATTTTCAGTGATATTCCAGTTGGGCTTAATTTGATTTCAACATACATAATATATGGTTGTATAATTTTGTTTCAAACAGAAATTATGGTAGAGAGGTGAAAGTTATGGATTACAGCTTTAAAAGTCATTTAGCTCGAAAATAAACACCTGAAAACTATTTAACCCTTGGTTGTCTTTTGGTTGCAAGAAGACCATGCAAATAAGGTGGCAATGAAATGGTTAATAACATAAGCAGGACTTTAAATAAGGCATTTTATTGGTCACACTACATCCTGACCACCTAAAAATCTTTTGCCCTCATGCAAAAAATTCACATGCCATGAGAACTACAATCATAAAAGCAATTATTTTATTCACCCATCAAAAAAATGATTAGCATTTGTTAGTGAGGAAACTTGATTTAAAATGGTCTGAGTCATAGATTATTGTGAGAAATAGCTTAAATGCATTCAGACTGTGCGACAGTGCTATAAATATATTATTGCAGCGGATATGCATCCATTAAATGCAGCCATTAGAGAATATTACAGTTATATGTTATGTTCCTGCTTTGACATCAGCAAAGTGTTTTGATTAATGAAGCTAATTTCATAAAAGAAAACTGAAATGTTTATTCCAATATTTTTGCTTTCATAATTCATGCAACGGAGGGTTTTAAAAAAAACAGTGAACAGTTTACAACAAAATATAAACGATTACTTTTATTTAATTATATAATTACATTTAATTATTTGACTTTTTGTGAAGACATTCCGTGGTTCACACACAGCTACTGTATTGTACGACTTCATACTTTGTCTTTTCATTCAGCCGACTGATTTTAAGACAGCTTTATTGTACTTTTACTTTTTGCATTGTATTTGGTTTTCCACAAAAGACAAATGAGGGTGAATAAATGATGAGAGAATTGTAAGTTTTCTGTGAGCTTTTCTTAAAACATGGCTTTGATTTGAAATCCAGGGAGTAAGAGGGTGTTTGTTTCTCATGACCGAATTGCATTTGCTCTCCAGTAAATCAGACTGAAGGAATCTAAGAGGTGCTGATGTTCTTCTGTTGACCGCGGGCCTACTGCGGGGCACTCAGAGGATGTACTGTATCCAGTCAGGACAGAAAGCTGTTTAGGAGCGATAAGGACCATGTTTCAACCGAGCTGGATATACTTTAGTAAAGCACTTCTCCATCAAGTGACCCAGGCATGGTGTGATGAATGAGGTCCTGTAGGGGACAACAGAACTCACCATAAAAATACAGAAAACGGATTCAGAAGAACCATTAGTGGAAGAACTAACATCAGAAAAATAAAAGTACAGTTCACCCAAGAATAAAAATTCTTCCATCATGTCCTCACCTTCATGTCCTTTCAAACCTGTATGAGTTTTTTGCTTCTGAGGAACACAAAAGAAGATATTTTGAAGTATGTTTTATTTGAAGCATTTCTGTGTTCCACAGAAGGAAAAGTCATGCAGGTTTGCAATGACATGTTTGCGAGCATGGAATTTATGCCATTCCAATAGCATGCCATAAATTAGCTTTTCCCATTAAACATATTTAGCCCTAAGGTCATACTGATAAATATATATTGCAAAAACCTGTCATCAAATATAATCAAGTAAATCAAGATGATAAAAAATGGTCATAAGAGACCAATTATGGCTGTTTATGCAAAATTTGGCAGGCAGTGTACCATCAGAATTATTTCAGAGGTCTGACAGTCAGGTCACTCTATATGTTTAATTCATGAAAATGTAAATTATAGTATTATGTGCACAATTATGTTTTCCCAACTCTGAGTGAGTCAGTTCTCTGGGAAAATTGGTCGTAAAAAGCACACTGATAATACAGACGAAACATAAATAATGAATGAGTAAACAGAAAATTATTAGAGAACTGTCTGAGCCAGTATGCAAATATACTGGTCTAATATTCAATCTAATATCTGTGTTCGTTAACAATTCTTCGTTATAACCATTTTCCACGTTTTACAATACCATTACTGTCACTGATGTTGTTTTAACACTGAATGGTTGTTGTCTGTTGTATAATGAGACAACAACGTTCTCTAAAGCACACAGTTCTAAAACTCACAAATCTATAGCTTTTGCGCAGCTTGCTAAACAAAATAAAACCAATCCACAAAACAAAACGCGAACAAGTGTGTTCACACTCCTTATACATCCACTGATGTACAGATGCAATTGTTTTAAATAAAGTGTGGATTAAAACACAGAACACCTCACGTTCAAAGTCAAAGTGTGCTTTATTGTCATTGCAACCATACAGCAAATAGTGTGCAGCAGAACGAGATTGTGTTTTTTTCTGAGCTTAATGTGCAAGATAAGTACAGACACAATTAAGACAACAACATAAAGCTGGTATGAGCAGGACAACATCAGGCAGATGTAATATACACCAAAGAGAGAGAAGACAACATATCATAATTGCACATAAAGTTTCCACAGTGGGTGCCTATATTGCACATGTATTGCACATAGTTTACACTGTGAGTGTATTACTTTATGTAACATTAATGTAAAAGTGTTCAGTTGTGAAAGATTAATGCCTTAAAAATAGCTGTTCAAAACATAACACGTTCAAAACATACACATTCCAAACATAACATGAATAAAGCACCGTTATTTTGCAGGATTTTACTTTTCTGCTAGAATGTTTATATTGCATCTTGGATGGTGGACAAGGTCCCCCAGTAATCTTGGGCATTTGAAAATGTCTTGGAGTCAAGTATTCAATCACCTCCCCCATTCATCCCCTGACCAGACAGACTGAATCACTGCCCAATTGATCAATCCAAATGCCAGAATGATAAATAGGTATCTGTCACAAGGAGCCACTCTTTAGATATGAAGCCATGGTGGAGGCAGACCACAGCACAACCTTCACTGAACTGCAATGAATCAGTGACTTATGGGGAATAAAGGAGACCTGCTTGACCAATCAGCTCTACAGGCAGTAGAGAACTAAACGGTTCGTGACAACGTCAACTCTAATCCATCACCCATAACATTCTAGAACAAGCATTTCCTCTCAGAAACATCATCCATATCCTCGCTCTGATCTCCGCTCCTGTGATGGAATCTCAAGGAATTTGAAAATCCATAAATGCACACTAGATCAACCAATGATTTTCTGCCATGGCGGCTTTGGAATTGCCAATCCCATTGAGGGCTGAAACCCCCCACAAATACCAATAGTTCATGTCAACAGTGTCCTTGAGGTTACACTCACCCCACGCTGGCTGCACTTCTCTAGTTGGGCTGAATTTTAAATAGATTTACTATTCTGGTTTATTCTGGAGAGTTATCTACTCTCGCAGATTTAACCACATTTGCCATATAAATGGTTAGCGTTAGGCTAATTACTCATTTATATTCCAGGTGTGCCTCCATTGCTTTAAGGGTAAGGGTTGGGTTTATTATTATTATTTTTCTCTTTTTTATATTTTTAATTTAATACAAAATATGATGATTGTAATGGCATAAACAGTCAATCTTATACATTAGAACCAGCTCAGACCCACCACAGGCAAAGACAAAAAATATATTATTTTATATATATTATGTTATTTTATTAGTAATAAATACGTATTGATAATTATAAGTTGGGGAAGAATAATGTCTACAGTAGCATTCATTTTAGTACTATAACTGAAATTATAATACTACAACAATAATTCCTACTATTAAATTGTGTTATTTGGGTCAGAACCGCAGTACTTACGTCATCAACACGAGCGCCACTATAAATACTCGCGACAGCAGCTGAAGAATTCGAGGTAAAGGCGCCAATTTTAGCAGGTTGATACACCATTTTTTAATTTACGTTCTTGAACCTTTAGTTTTACTGTCATAACAGAACCGCATTTGCGAATGCAAAGTATTCGTGTTGCATGACAAAAGTGCATGACATTTATGCTGGAACGAGCGTTTATCTGTATCCCTTCAGGACATCAGTACCGCTTATCGGCAAGGTAAGCGCGCACACGCACGCACGCACATGCGCACTTCATATTATCAATAGCAGTTCACTTAGGCGATTTAGGAGATTGCGTTGATATCAGTTTGCAGCAACTAAGTGCACTACCAAAACATGTTATTGGACACTAACTAACAAGCATCTTGGAACATGCATACACTGCAGAAGAGTGTTAAAGTGGATAAATAACAAATTAAAGGAGGCAGTGCAATGAACCAGCATGAATTAGGTCATTGTTGGATTCAACTAAAATTAAATGAAGCACAGTACACAGGCCTATTGTATGCACTCTATTAAGTGAAACAAAGAAAAAACTTGTGTTTTACAGTTAAAGAATAAACCATATAGGTTTACTCGCTTGAGAGTAACCCAGCTAACATTCTTTAAGTGTTCTCTCAAAGTTACAGATAAAATGCTTTTGCAGTAACCTTAGTAGAACTTGTTTAATATATCTATTTTTATCTATTTTAATTTTATTATATAATAAAATTGTATTCCTAAGTTGTTGGTGGGACGTTTTAAAAACATTGCAGAATTGAAAACATGTTGAAATAATGTTCTTAATATCAAGCAATAACATTAATGCAGTGTTTACATTTTGATGTTTTGAACGTTCCTAGAACATTTAAAAAAACGTTTATAAAGTTTTCTTACTAGATGGAAATGTTCTTACAACCTGAAATTGTAAGCTGGGAAGTAAACAGGATAAAACAAAGATTCATTTTGGTGCACTGTTCCCTTAAATGTACTGTTTCCTTAACGTCAAAGCTGCCAAGATGCTTATTTTTTAAACATGGCTACATCTTTATTTCCTTTATTATTCTGTTCTTCAGTCTTACAGAAGGGTGTTTTCCAGCATTCCTTTAGGGAGCAATATTACACATTGATGTGCTATATTTGGCAGCCACAGACAGTGGAATTCCTCAGTATTCATTATTCTCCCGCACACCTCACTCTGTTTTAACCACAGAATCATTAAAGAGACACTTCACCCAAAAGACATCATTTAGTCATCATCATGTCCTTTCAAACCCATCCAGGTTTTGATGAATCATTGATTGAGTCATACAATGACAATAGATGGAGACCAGTAGCTGTGCAAACTCCAAAAATGGTGTTTGCCTTTATTTTGCCTTTATTAGGCGTTTGCAAAAATTGTATAGACCATGCAACCCATGCACCAGGTTCTACTATATACTATAGTCACTAAAGCTATAGTCTTCTAAACTAGAGGTTCACTTTAATTGTAAGGAAAAAGGTGTTTTGGACATTCTGCTATAAATATCTTCATTTTTGTTCTACCAGTCATATAGGTTTGTAAAGACACAAGAGTGAGTAAATGAATAAAGAATTCAATTTTTGGGTGGAACTGTGTGTATTCACTACATTATGGGGACCAAATGCCCTCACGAAAGCAGTAATGCCAGTCAATTTAGATCTTGTGGGGACATTTTAGGTCCCTATGAGGAAACAAGCTTATAAATAATACTGAATCATCTATTTAGAAAATGGTTAGGTTTAGAGGTAGGGTTAGTGTAGAGGTATAGAATTTAAAGTACAAACCCATTATGTCTATGGAATGTCCCCATAAACCCAATGTGTATGTGTAAGAACATGTTAGAATGTTTCTAGAGGGTTTTCTATGTTGTTCCTCTCCTAATCCTAAATATATAATCTATTTCTTCTCTCAGCAGAGCTTGAGCTCATTATTATGTATTAAACAGAAACATGCACAGATGGAAAAAGAAAATATGTGAAAGTTGGAGTACAGAGATCTCTTTATTGTTTTTGTGTGTGTGTGGGCTGTATTTAGAAGTGGTAGCACAAGGTGAAGTGTGTGTGATTAGTCTTCTCCAGTAACAAATAGGAGTGTGTGGAGTAAATTCTCATTTAACGTCTCCCACGACCGACCTCCACACCCACATACAAAAGACAGCACAATTAATCAAAGGAGAGCAAAGCAGGAAATCAGTTCTGTCAGTCCCAGGGCCCATCAGTGACCACACAGCTGATACGCAGCAATCAAATGCTGCTAACAAGCTTTTATTAACAGATGTGCCACAGTTCCAACCCCTCTAATAAGTCAGTTCACTTCTCTGCTACATGAAAAAACCTGATTTATCACACATGGATGAGAGGAGATTATAGGAAGGAATATTCTGAGCTAAATACAATCAAGGCAATAGTATCTATATAATGACAATAATCACCATTAAAAAAATAACAAAAAAAATTAAACAATTACCATGTTTACATATGTACTAATAAAGTCACTATGAAATCAAAAGGTACTATTAGTTAATTTTTACGGAATATTGCAGTATTTTCTGTGCACACTAGAATTAAAAAAAACAATTACGCTCCTTATCTTTCATCAGAATCCGGGACGACAGACCATCTTTGATGACATCAGCCTGTTGTGAACTTTGAGACGCCTGTTTTCTAGCCAATCAATTCCCGGTGGAAAACAAACAAGCCACGCCCTACATTTTTCCGTTTCACTGACTTACGTCAGAACACTGAAGTCAGTTGCAACTTCTGGTTCACGCAGACTTTAATGTGAAGTAATAAGTTTTCAATATTTCTTGGTAATAAAAAATGTTTATATCCTGTTCAACCCAAAGTTCAGAATTTGAATTGTGGCACGAGTACAATAAATGTAAAAATATAAAATTTCCCCTTTTGTATTTAATTCAGAGAAGAGTGCAGAGTGTCTACTCCAGCTGTTGTTATACAGCGGGGCCTGCACCATCATTCATAGTGTCAGTCACCATGATTACAGCCTGTTCTCATTTCTGTGTCCTGGATGAAAGTTCTGCTGGATAAGAACCGAAACTAGCGGCTTCAGGAACAGTTTGTACCCCCAAAACGGCATGTATATTGAACTGTCAATCAAACGTGTATTGACAACAAATTGAACTGTCAGCCAACATAAAGAGACAACCACACCCTATAGACTACAGTACAGAGAATACAACAGTATTTGTTCTGCTACATTATGTATTTACAGTACATTCATGCATTTGACAGTACAGTACTAAATGTATACATTTATTCCTATATATATATGCATTATCATTGTCCTGGCAAGCCTGGCATGATTCCCAGATTTCCTTCACTATAATAGGGAACACCTACACATGACCAGTCATTGTGGCTCTGTATGTCTCTCCACAATACACAGACCAAGTAAAGAAGTACATTGAAACTCATGTCAACTCGCAGCGCTTTCAAAATTGAATGAGACAAATGTTGAAGTTCTGCATAGCCAGACCTTTAACTACAGCATGTTGGCTAACGTTATCTCAACGTTATCAAACATTCTTGCAGTAACCTTAGTAGAAGGTTTTTAACGTTAAATATCATCTGTATCAAAAACTTTATTCTTAAACCTTTTTCTTAGTTAGTAGAATGTTTTAAATATGTTAAAATATGTTAATGGATGCTGTGAACGTTTCTAGAACATTCAAAATACATTTTTTTATGTTTTTTTTACTTAATGGAAATGTTACAGGAAGTTCCGTTAGCTGGGTTGTCATTGATGCTTGAATGTCAGTAAGCATATACAAACAGAGCAGGAGAGAAAATTGTTGCAGAAGTATTAAAATAACAGGTATTGCGCTGGTCTTTCTACCACTGGGGACATTTCTGTAACGTCTAAGATGTTTCTTTTAAAATTCTTTGAGAAATAGGAATCAGGGACAAATCACATGCAGCAATAGTATAGAGGTTTTAAATGTATTCAGATGCAAGCTGGAATAAGTTCTTCTTGTAAGAATTTGAGAAACAATTGAGTTTATATTGAAGTCTTTTACTTTTTATTGCATTTCTTTAATGTTCTTTTTATTGGAGGGATCTTAGAAAATCGAACATCGCTGAGACCTCTCCTGAAACACAGGAAAAGATAATTATAACAATTTTGGGAATGTCTTTAATATACTGAGGAAGCCTCGGTAATATTTGCTCTCCATTGTTGTCTTAAAGAGTTCATGTGTGTAACATTTGTGTACAGCCACAACACATTCTTGTAACAGATGGTTAAGTGTAAATATACATATGTAACAGTTTGACTTCCTGTAAAGCTTTGAAGACTACAAAGAGAATTTGGAACTTGTGGGACAGTCGCTTCTGAGGTGCAGGGCCAAATAAAAGAGCAATGAATAAAAACATTTCAGGACTGTTTCACTATGGCATCAATCTTTCTCAAAAACTCTGTGATGTAAGCGTATATTTTGGGCTTCATATCTCTCCCTCTCTTACTGTGTGTGTGGTGGTTCAGTGCCTCTGTGACTCATACTCCTCAGATGAAGGACTCTCTGAATAAAGCTACATCCCCCAAGGCTGAAACGCAACCTTTCTCTCCTCTTACTGCCTGGGAATGTCAACAGAGTTATAATGTTCACTGGTGTCCTTTGCTCTCACACACAAACCTCAACATTACCTCCCACAACCCTCTTTTTCCCACTTTATTCCCAAATTTACCAATATTACACAGGAGCAATAACATTTACAGTTGTCTTGGCAATGGAATTTGTTAAACTTGCAGCTGGTTTTTGCTTGCTAATGCTAATACAGCTAGTCTTACTGATGTATCAGAGAATTTGTGGTCCAGAGCCTCAGGGCAGAAAGACTTGCCTGTCTGACCCCTTGCTATTCCCATCGTCATCCAATCAGCTGTGCCTTAAGCTTGCCAATTACATCACAGGGCACTTGCACACCAGAGATTTAGTCAGCATATTTCAAAGGCTCGGTTTTTAAACCTAGAGGGCCGTATGCATTTTTGAGCATCATACTCACCTGACATTGTAGGTTGTAAGAATATTTGGTAATGTTTTCATGAAGAAAAAAATATTTAAAAAAACATAATTTTGGAAAATTTTAGGAGCATTCAAAATGTCCAGTTTTTAGACATTGTGTTAATTAATGTTTACTGCTTGGTTAAAAGACCGTTTAAACAGTCTTAACTACTTAAGATTGAGGTTTTTGAAATGCATTATATATAATGTTAGAAAAACGTTGCTGCGTGTTTTTGTGTTTTTGATAACTTTGAGAGAACTATACACAGAACATTAGTCAATGTTATGAAAACATTCCTTGTTAGCTCCTATGAACATGCTCCAATGTTAAAGACTGTGTCAGATTGTAGGGAATGCATAATGCTGCGTCCTCATACAAGGAAATCCCTCAATGTACTGCAGAGGAGCTCAGAGGAGATCTTTCTTCTAGTTTGGTGGACAGAGCTATAGTACATTTTATTCAGTACCGAAAAGTGTTGTTTGGTCACATTCCAGCTCATTAAAAAGTTTTTTCATCACACAAATTGCAAATAGTTTAGCTGCTGTAGCTGCAAGCTAACATTCAAATTAGGTGTGGGAGTCTCTTGAACGAGTCACATGACAGAGGCTGTTTGGACGGCACAAGAGTGGCTGTTAACACGCTTGATGCCAACAAATAATATCTGAGACAGTATTACACATTGGAGAGAAGTACCCTGCTAATTGCCTGACAGGTTGATGAGTAAGGTTAGGGCCTTATTAGCGTGTCTGGCAGTAAGTGGGGCACCTTTCTCCAATAGATGAGGTTCTGTTTGGATGCTGTCTGTGCTAGACCGCAAAAAGAGAATTAGCTAAGTTTTGAGACTAGTCACATTTGTTTTGTAAATGAAATAACTGAATTTTCCTACATCAAGCAATTTATTTTGAATGTGTTAAGAAACTATCATGAACTGTCATGAAAAACTCCTCTGTTCTTACAGCTGAGGGAATCAAACGGTCCATTAATCTGAAAAATCCATGATGGAGTCTGATTTATTGCCTTTGTCACCCTTTAGTATCAATCGACTGACCTAAGATCAAGGCAGATATTTTTCAATCATTAGTTAAAGCCATTGAATAAGAACAAACTGCTTTTGTCAGCACTGCCATCCATCCTCATTATCACTGTACACGGCCAGTGTTATTTAACCATAATGTTTCCTATGTATCTTGGTGCAGTATGCTGTAACAGTGTGTAAATTCAATGAACTGAGACCAGTTTAAGCCAGTCTCTAAGCCTGGCCAAGCTGGTGTGGGACTGATTTTTCTGGTCTGCCAGACTGCATAGCTGCCCAAAAACCCCAATAAAACCAACAAAACAGACCAGCCTAACCAGACTGACAATTTTAGGTTATAGGAACATGTTATTTAATAGAATATTAAAATAGTTCAAAAATACATACAAAAATGTTCAAAATGTTATTTTAAAAGTTCTAAGAATGTTCAAAAGGTCCGTTTTTTTAGACATTGTATTAACGTTGTTGCATGGTTATAAAAAATTATAAACAAAATTATAAAGTTATCAAATTTTGTACCAATTTCAAAACATCCACTAACAACTTTTATATATATGATATATAACGATAAACAAAATTCTATTAACGTTACTGCAAGAATGTTTTTGATAACTTTGAGGGAACTTTTATAGAACGTTAGCCAATGTTCTGAGAACGTTCCCTGTTAGCTGGGATGACTTTCTCAGCAGGTTAGTGAAGGCCAGTGGCACCCATTAATGCTGCTTGCTAATGCTCGTTAATAAGTGCAGTGCTAACAGAGAGTTGCAATGCTGAGAGTTGAGTGAGTTTATAGAGAGATGACACTGAGATCCATGACGTGCATATGAAATAAAGATGTGCTACTTCAAAAATCTTCACAGAATAAATTCCCTGTGATATCTTTTGCCAGATTGACACAGTTTATCTCAGTTCAAGAGTGGTTGTGTGTTTGTATGTGTGTGTGTGAGAGAGAGAGAGAGAGAGAGAAAGAGAGAGCGAGCAGGCGGCAAGCTCATTAAAGTCTCTCTTTGTGACACAGGGGATAGATTTTTTACTCCAGTGTGCTTTTTGATGCAGCCTTTCTTTTCAAAGAAATGAAGGAAAAAATACACTGTGTTTGGTTGGGGGCCCAATTTTGCCTTCAATCAGCCTCCTCGTGATGTTGTGTGATGGACTGAACATTTTTGAGAGTAGAATAGCTCAATTTTTAACTTCAGACTTAGCGACTTCTTTCACAAGTATTTTTGAATTTCCACAAATATGGTACAGAACAGGGCCCTAAAATGATTTTTTTAACCAAACAACCAGTCAATAAAAGGTGGTGCTTAGCCTTCAGACAATGTTGATCTTTAATCTCAGTACGTCAAGCTGTTTAATTGTCTTTTTATTGCACTAGTTTTCATGTTTTAGTCTATATGTAATAATTATCATAAACAAAAAAATGCTATTTTGAACGCTTTTCAAAAGGTCACATTTTTAAAAAATTTAGTTCTAAGATTGTATTATGAACCATAATTTGTCCACAGTTCTAATTTTAAATGATAAGAACAGATACAAGTGCCTTGTTGTCTTGAAAGAGGAACTCTCATTCCCAAAAGTAGGTCAGGATATGTGCTGGGTGAGTGTTTTGCTGGATGGTATGAACTGGGTCATGGGGGAACCCCTGCTTAATCCCTTCAGAAAGCCCCTTTTGTGAAAAGCATTTTAAACAAAACTTCTAAGGGCATCTAAGAGCAGATTTTAATCCAGATTGATCACCACCTTTGGTGTACGTTGTGAAACTCTGGGAATTCATTGAGTGGATCCCTTGAGTCTAATGTAGCTGGTTTGACATATGGTGAGAAATCAATGCGTTCCTCCATGGTTTATGGTATGTAGGTTATTTGTGTCCCAGGTGTGCATACATGTGCAACCGTGGGCAGTTTGTGAGTGTGCCATCTAAGGCTAATGCTACCTAAAATGTTGGCATATTAAAATGTCTCTTATCCCCTTGTCATTTATTTCACATTTTGGTAGGGAAACCTGCAAACTAAGCACAAATAAAACAGCTTATTAATATTTAGTTTGACTTCCATTTTTAACAGTTTTAGGATCATTTTGTACCGTCTTCATGGAAAGTTAATGCAAATTCCAGTAAGGTTTTAGCAAAATATAAATCTAAAAAGTCCTCCATTTAAAGTCCAGCCACCATATTAATAGACAACATTCTCAGAACATTCTCTAAAGGTTCTCTTAAAATTATAAAGAGCATACTTGCAGTAGTATTAGTTAACCTTTTTCAACGTTATATATCATATATATTGTTACAAATGTTATTCTTAAGTTGTTAGGTGGACGTTTTAAAACATTACAGAATTAAGAAAGTTTGTGTTAATATAACCAAACAATAACGTTTATATAACCAAACAATAACGTTAATACAGTATGTAAAAAACTGGACGTTTTGAACATTACTAGAACTTTCAAAATAACATTTTTTTACTTAATGGAAATGTTACAGAAACATTCTTACAACATACAATTGTTAACTGGGATGACTCCTATCTGTGTAGCAGTGGAGACACAGAGAGAAAAGAGAGATTGTGGGGGAAGTTCTGAATATTTACCCACAATTCTCTCTGGCAAACATCTCACAGAAGGTGGGTCACCTCTCACAGTTACTTTACACACATCTTCCTGCAAAATCCCAAATACCGTGGGATTTACCTTGGGCCAAATCAGATAAATTGATTGCACTGCACTGTTGTCTGGCCTCGATCAATGATCAATCAACAAAACAATTAAATATTAATTTGGAGATGTATGTTCATTACTTTCTACAGAGCTCAATCCTCTGTGTTCTTATTGGGTCATCTTAAATGTTTGACCTTTCTTAATCAATTGATTTATATTAACACCTAGATCAGTAATTAATAATTAGACATGGAAAAACACAGGGTTGTGTTTTATCATAACTGAAAGTTTGTTGTAAACTCATTTAGGTCACCTAATTTTGCTTGTTTACCTTGTGTTTGTGTTTTTCCCCCTGACAGATGACCTACAAAATTGCTGTATGGCAAGTCAAATCGTTTGCCCACAAGTCTGAAGTTTAACAATGCTATAGAGAGTCAATACACAATCTGACGTCTATATACAGTTACATTTATCTTGTATGTACCAACATCTGTACACACACTATATATAATTTGAGAAAAAACTTTTCATGTAGACAACTTTCTATATCTTCTTAGAATTTAGATGAGCAAACTGATTTATGCAAACAACAAAATCAAAACTGTCCCTTTATGTTCATTTAAACTTGAATTGCTTAATTTACTTTAGGTACTTTACAATACTTTCAAACTCCTGTCCATACTAAAAATCCAGATGTATTAAGCCCGTGTAAACTCACTCCAAAGTTCCAACCAACTTGAGTGTTGTGACGTAATTCATAGTGAAACGAAGAAATGTGGGATGTGGCTTGTTTTTCTCCCCTGGGATTTGATTGGATCTTAAAGAGTTGGCGGTTCAAAGCATGCAGTAAGTGACTGTTGGAGGGGAGTGGTTAATGGCTCTGGCTCCACCAAAGCCATCAGACTGATGTCATTAGAGATTCTAGAGGGGAAGTACAAAGTACATTTTCAGATTTTGATTAAAAATTACGGGGGCATATGAATTATAATGACGTGCATGGATAAATCAGTTATAATAAACACTGCAAATGTAAATAACAATAGTATTTTTTTCTTTGCAAATTAAAAATGGCTCTCCACCAAAAACCTATTCCACAAATAAAATGAGCTAATCACAAATAAAAAGTGTGAGCATGTCCTGCTACTCAAAAGGGAATGAGCCATTAAATGTGATCTCAAGGATGCTCAACTGTAAGTAGAGCGGCTGAGTAAACACGCTGACTGCTATTGACAGACATGCCGAGGAAACACATTGTCTTTCAGTCTGTGTCTCATGGGAGTGGGATGTGTGAACAGTGGAGTCATGTGAGAAGTGGGTAGTAATCTGTAGCGTGTACTCACGGGAATGACCCTGCAGTCAGTGAATCTGGAGTCACACCTCTGCTACTGATCCTAATGTGAACAGACAGAAACCAAAAACAAACATACACTCCCCCGTATCACACACCGCTACACACGGTCAGATAAAGGGCAGTACAGAATGTCTCGCTTCCACTCCTTTCTCCCTCTGTTTCTATATGTTTCTTGTTCTTGTTTTGCCACCGTTTTGTAACCTGTATTTTTTTGGCTTTTGAGGTTTATCTTCCCGTTTTCTGTATGTTTGTGTATTCGGAACATATTTGTAGCCAAGTCATCAAAACCGGACGAATCTGAGCAAATCCTCCTTTTGGGGATGCCCTGATGTAAAAATGTTGTAAAAACAGTAATTGTTTTTATTGTAAAAATGCTGATTTTTTTCTGTTAAGGTTCTGGTTAGGTTATATTGTTTATAACTAGATGTGGATAAAAACAATAGGGAATGTCTATGGAAATTTCCCATTTAAATAGATCAGTAAACTGTGTGTGTGTGTGTGTGTCTGTTCTTTGTTTATGTATACGGTATAATTTGTTTAATTTATTGCTTTAGCCTTTTTAATTCTCGGGTTTGACTTTATACATCTTGTATTGAAGCTGTAAAATGGAAGAAGAGGGAATGAGAATTTATAGTTTGCATGCTACAGCTGTTAGTTCAGTGTGTGAGGCCATTTCTGGTGGTCTGATTAAGGGGTTGCCGAATGGCTCACAGCTCTGATGTAATTAAAGAGTGACAAACCCCCCAGCCAAACCGTTTAAACTGAACCTTTGCCTCATGATCCAAATCTTTGCCTCTATCCCTTTCTCTTTAAAAAATGTTGTTTTTGAGCATGAGAAGTAATGAAATCAATTACAGAGTTAATGAATTTGATTTATTTGGGTTTCCTGCTTCGTGAGTTTCAGAATTGTATTATACCATCAGAAACACGAGGCACGCTAACTCCGTTTTAATAAACGGATCATGCACAAATCCACTGACTGGTGCTTTTCAATTGCTATGGATCAACAGTTATAACAAAACAAGAGTGTGAATAATTTAAAAGTACAGAGGTTTTAATGAGGGGCGCACACCGACATCCTGCACTCGCTTCTCTAACATGCATTCGTTGTATCGTGATTTAACGTCTGAGTTTTCTCTTTGCCTCCAGCGAGAACAAAGGTGGTTTGGTTAATTACACAAAAACAAAACCCTCCATGGCATTAAGCAGATGCTTTAATTGTAATGAAAGGAAGCATGTATAAGACCTTAGAGTGAGATAAATGAAGGAAAAAAATGTAATTACGAGAAGATTATTGCTGGAGAGAGTACGGGTACGCCGATACAATTAGACACTTATAAAATCATATTATAATATTATCAGTGTAAGAAAGGAAGATTGCTGCCTAATCCATCCCACTGAGAATCTACAGCAATATCACACTGCTTTCTTTGCCTTTTGCTATTTTCTTGTGGGATTAAAGTGTTCTTTGGTTTAGGAATCCATCAAGAAAAGCATTTCTTTCCATCATGGTTTGTCACTATAACAGAAACATGAGCCAACATTTAACAGCAGGAAGGTAAAAACAGAGCTAACGATTTTTAGGTTGTAAGAACGTTTTCCTAATGTTTCCATTAGTAAAACATTTTTTAAATGTTATGTTAGAGTTTTTAATCTTTCCACTTTTGTAGATGTTGTATTAACATTGTTGCTTGGTTATAAGAACATTATTCAGGCTTTTTTTAATTCTGTTACGTTTTTAAAATGTTCCACTAAAAACTAAGAATAACGTTTTGATATATGATATATAACAATAAAAAAACATTCTACTAGCTTTACTGCATGGACATTTTTGATAACTTTCAGAGAATGTTAGCCAACATTATGAGAACGTTCCCTGTCAGCTGGACAAGGCATCAATGTCCAAGCTTCGGTTTTACGTGCAAAACAAAGTACATGGTGATTTCTACTGCAAGGCTCTGAAAGGATGGAAAAGCACCATAAAAGTAGACCATATGTCTTCTGAGGCTATAAGATAGCTTTGAAAGAGGAACAATTTGCCATCACGTTTTGGAGAATTGCTGCACCACAAATCCTCACAAGACATGTGAGAACAAATGCTGCAGGGTGCGACGCATCTAAAGGCAACGTTCTTTAATTTTACACGAGCTTGAATGAGATTTAAAAGGCACCGAACAGAATTGCAAAAATAACGTACGGAAGCCTACAGAGGCCATGCATTATTATTGAAAAAATGTATCTGTGGGCCATTATTTTTGCAAATCTGTTTGGTGCCACTAGTGCCACAGAAATTACAAATTTCACACCTTTAATCTACAGTTATACACACAGACACAAACATATTCTGTGACATGATTACATTTTCTGTGCTGGTTTTGGTGGGGAAATGAGTGGATTTAAACATGGTAAAATGTGTTAAATGTAGCTGATAGTACGCCACTCTTATTGGCTGTATAAATCATATTAAATGCAGAATTCTGCTTCCTGCTGAGTTGTACATGCACAGATTCTGTGTAGGCCTGGTTATATGTATTGACTATTCCAAAGCAATGTGTAATGCAGGGTACCGCTGTATCATCAAAAAGCATGTCAAACCAAAAGCTACAGTGTTTTTGGACTACTTCTGAAAGCATTTGTCTTGAAAACATCTTTCTAGTGCCACGCGAGCTTTGAGAAAGTAGGCACAAAAATCAGCGAGGGGGTCTTAAGGGAAAATGAGTCGATCAAATGAGGAGCTTTTATATCCGAGCAGCAGGGTATGGCAAACTGAGATGTATTTGTGTTGTGTTGGTAACGCAAACCTGTAATGGATTAAAGAAAGAAGATTCTGTCTTGGTTAGCGATTGTTAGCGATTAGCGCTGCGCTAACACATTTTCTCCCTCCTCATCACTAACATCGGCGAGATAGAATCTTGTTTCTTACTCTAGGTGCTGCCGTCGTGACTGTGTTACAACAGAGACTGATGTGAGCGCTCCTGCAGGGTACACAAACACACTCCCTCCTCTTTTTGCTACTGTTTAGGGTCTCTATTGCTGCTAATATATAACGCACTGTTTCCTTCCTGCCTGGTTATGGAAAATGCACTTCGGCGTCTCGTTATTGGCTGGAGTTCGAGCCAGGATAGTAATTTTGCAACTCTTCTAAATCTAAACGGGCTGAAAGTTCTTTAATTAAGCGGACCAATGGTTACTTCATAAACTCTTGGGTGACTCTTGAAGTGATCAACCAATGCGTTCTCTCATTAAATACCAATTTAGCTTCCGGGCAGTCAGTGTTGGTCTTGTTTTACAGGCTGGTGAGTAAAAGGGTTTATAGAGGCAAGCAGAAAACCACACAGGGCAGTTTTACAGCTGTTGACCTATGCAGAAAGAGACTGGCTTGCTCTCTCTCTCTCTCTCTCTCTCTCCACAAAATATTGTGAGAGTTTATTTACAAATCCAGTTTAAAATTTCCTTTCCTGTGCTTCATTCTAGCCCCGCCCACTAGTCAATTGTTAGTCGTTTAAGACTAGTGATTTTTTGGGGGTGGGGCTCAGTACAGGTTTCCGAAATACGTGCCACCCTTTGCTCATTTAGCACAATTTGACCTTAAGAAACGAAATTGAGTGAAGTGAGTAAAGTGATTTACCTTAAAATCAATACAATAAAAGTAAGTAGGAAATAGTAAATTATGTTCAAATTAAACAAGCTTAATTAAGGTTACAGCTTTGCATTGTTTTTTGCTAACGTCCCAATTACTGTAAAAAAAATAATTAAATACAACAACATCTAAAACACATCATATGACTCAAAGCATAAAGTGAGGGCGTGGATTTAGCTGTCTTCGAAATCAGGAGGCCTCCACTTCACATTACATTGTAATATGGGACGGGACAGCCTTACTGATGGAATTTCAGAGTCCATTAAACCTGAACCGATGGGAGGGTTGGACCAGACATTAAACGATCCAAATCCAGAATGGAGAGGCTGTATCAGCCACATCTGTTAAGAGCATTATTGGATTAGAACAATACGGTAGAAGAGCCATACCGGCAGAAGAGAAGATCAATCAATACAGGTGATTTTTTTTCTCTCAAAGCAAGTGCTCGGACATGCGGTAATATATCTGCTCTCTATTCTCTCTTTCTCCGTGTGTCCAGACGAATTCATCTGTGAGGACGCCCCGCCCACTTTCACACTTCCTCCACCAGCTCACTTTGAGGGAGCGAGAGGGGTCAGCGCTAATGTGAGGAGAAACATGAGAAGCTATCCGTGTTATCATTGCTATTGAGTGTATTCCAGCCACTGTCAGGTAATCCAGATTGATTCGACTCTGATTTATGGCTAGTGTTTATCAAAGGCAGCCCGCAGAAAGGAGATGCTGTGGAAGCTATGTGGAAGATTTGACTTTACCACAAGCTTGCCTCTCAGAAGCATGCCAGGCTAATGTTGCTTATTATTTCAAACGATTTCAAAGCTTTCAATGTATCATCCAAATTGCAAGTATTACATACCCGTTACCCTTTTTATAGTGTCTTAAGGTGTTTTAATGCGACAAGCATTTTTTAATGCGGCATAAAGTGTTTGAATGCAGAGTAAATGTATTTAAACGGGAAACACAGTCAAACAAACTCCATTTGGTTAAAAACCAAATATTCTGTACAATGTGCAATATGTCTAAAACCGAAACACCCATCATGCTAACACATACATCCAAAGTCCCTTTAACATTTATTAATTGTAATTTGTTTTTATTTTAACTGTAAACTTTAATATAATGCTTTACTGTTGTCTAACGGTAGTTAGTATATGAAGTATATGAATGCAAAAATGCTCCAAGCTACACAAATTACACGTGTTTAAGTGTTACAACGTGCCACAATGTCATTCTTAACTTAATAGTTCAGCAAACAAACGAAAATGATATGTTTGTGAATGAAGATAATACTTTAAGCTTAAGCAAATGATACATCACGTATCCTTGTAAACAAGTTGATCAGAGTCCTACATTCAAATGTGGCACAAACTTTACATTTTTTTTAAGTTTCATAATTTATTTCAGCAAGAAACTATATTGTGCATTAAAAAACTGTATTGATGTAATAACACATCCTGTTTAATGGCATTTGAAGGCAACTCGTTCGCCCCCTTAAGTACTGAAGCACGCAAGAACGCAACAAGATCGCGTGACAGTGCGGATAAAATCTTGCGATAAAAAGGAGGAAAAAAATTCTAATAAAAAAGTTTCGGGACTTTCTCATCAACAAGCCAAGTTCCTGACAACACTGATGACCTAGATATGCTTGTCATCTTGAGACCATCTCATTTGAACCCCACTGCTCCTGGCTTTCCTCTCTCTGCCTCCCTCCTCCTAAATGATTACTCTTCTCTGAATGGAGTTTATTGGTTGGAGAACTAATTAGCATAAACGCGAGCGTAACTGCGGTGCTAATCAGTCTCAGGGCTGTTGTCCTGTTTCTGAGATGTTCTCTCTGGTCGGTTAGAAAGAGTTAGTTTTAATATTTGTGGCAGTGTGGCGCCTCAGACTCCCACACACAGCCAATCATCTGCTGCGGCCCACTCTCCTCTGTTTCTGAGGGTCTGAGATTCTGTTTCTCTCACTCTCTTTCTCTCTCTTTATGTTCTGTTTTCTTAACCCTAAGCGCCATCCCTCTAGCTCATGTTCTTCTCTCACTCTATCTTCGCTCATTTCTTTCCTTCATTGCCTCTATACATAAAACCAGCCCGCTGCCTCTTAGGCTGCGTCTAAAACCTGAGGCAGCTGCCTTGTTGCCTCTCTGCCTCATTGACTTCACAGGCAGTGCTAGTGTATGAAGATTCCTCCTAAGGAAACTGGTTTCAGATGTGCTTCGAAGACACCCTAACATCATGTCTAATGATTTAAAACAAATCCAAGTGAGCTTTAGACAAAAGCAAGCAATTTTTAGTAACTACCATGCCTATGTCTCAGAAGAAATGTCATAAAAAACATTTCCAAATTGATTATTGATTTTTTTTCTACTACCACACGCACAGGATTGTGGGATATCATATCTGTGAAGCAAGCATAGCGTGCTACTTGCAGATTACTCAGTACTGTCAGTCTGTGGTTGCTTAGCTTCTGTTAACCACATAGTTCCATACTTAGAATGTAGCACCATATGGAGAGCTGCTATAGCAATTGATAGCATGAGAGACACCCACAGTTTGGATTAAAATAGACATGACGTTGACCCAGTGTGTTCACACAACACCTTGCAGGGGCTGTCACATGTCATGCATAGGTCTTGAGTCATTCTCATTTCCAATGAGCTTTCCGTACCAAACAGAGAAGAAAATCAGTTTAACATACGCTGTGTTCTGAACGTCAGAGACTGTAGTCGTCATTTTCACAATCTGCTATGTGGTTAAATTGAAGTGAATAGAAAAGAAACTAAAAACTGAAAAATAATCACCTTTTATGGCATAGATTTAAAGGTACAGTACATTTTTTAAAGGTACAGTACACTCAAAAATAATAGAATTTAATTTTGCGGTGAACTGTTTCTTTCAACGTACCAGAGGTTGCTTGAAACAACTTTCTGATGTAATTCAAAGTGAAACGAGTGTGACTTGTTTTTTTTACCCTGAGAATCGATTGGCTATAGAAAAGTAGGCATTTCAAAACGTATAGCTGACTGACCGTTGGGGGGGAGTGGTTAACGTCTCTGGCTCCGCCCAAGCCGTCAGACTGACATCATCAGAGAAGGTCTGTCATTCCACAGAGGAAGAACATTTTCAGATTTTGATTAAAGATTTTGAGGGCACATGAATTTTATAAAAATAATGACGTGCACGGAGGAATTCTGGCGAGGACGCCATCAAAGGTCTAATCAAATTATATTTTCAATTGCTCTAGTGATTGATGTGCAGTTCTCAATCTTTCTACAGCTATTTAGAAATGGAAATCAGCTCAATTGATCAGATGCAGAGTGATGGTCACAAGAAGTCATTAGCCAGCGCCCCGCAGAGTGATGTATGAAAAATATGAACTGCATTTCCCCAGTGCAGAACTCCTCTTGACATCACTTCCAACTGGCTTTGGATGATGTTAATTGCATTTGGTGCTGAATTGCTCTGGGTGAGTCTTGTGAAACCATCAAATCTCTGCAGATGGCTGTGTGGGCTGATCGGCACAGAGTGATCTACTGATAGTTTTATTTTTATTGGACTCTTTATCATTGTTTTAGTGATTCAGAAAATAAATGCTTTACGATTAGGTCCTGGAGTAACCGTTAAATAACAGTAGTACCTTTTATTATGCCTCTTTTCTGGATTTTGTTTATTCAGTACTTCTGTACATTGTCTGATGTTTGGCATCTCCATATGATGAAAGACAAAACAGATGCATGGTTGATATTTGCAAGGGAAGAAATAGAACTGTGATTTTCCCATGCCATTAGTCACTTTTATTATTGCATTAGTTTAAAGGGCATTTTCGAGTACTATCAGATGATATTAGAGCTTCTCCATGCACTGGAGTGGCACTTTGTCTCCCATATCAACACCATCCAAATCATACTCCTGTCTCCAGGCAACCAGCAGCAGATTTAGGGGGATGTTATCTAACTGTTCAGAGCTGTTGTAAGGTGTCTGACAGGACCATTGCTGGATGGTAAACTTACTGTTGCTCATAGATCTTGCCCACCTGATTAATCTAAGATCATAAGAGCTTGTCTCATTGCTGGCTATTACACTTGGCTTTCACCCAGCATTGATTCTCTCTGTAATACTCATACAACAGCTTGTTGATTGTGGAAACAGGAAGAGGAATGTGGAGGTTGGTGGAGGTTTTTTGAAATGTGATGCCCCTCGCTGTGTAACACTTATGGTGCGGATGGGTTCGAAATAACCCTGTTTCCTTCACTGCACCAAAATGGTCTGCAGTGAACGAGTGAAACAAAAGCAACACACAACCGAACCTCACTAAAGAGGTTTACACTTTGAGGTTGTATATTGCTTGTGTCTTCAACCAATCACACATGTACTAACTCTGTTTGTCCTGCTGTCCCTACTAACCCTAACCCTAATCTCACACGCTCTCTATTTCTCTCATACACACACACAAACACATATACAGCATACTATGTTTGGAATGGGTTACTAGCATACTATACATACTATTTCTGCAGTACATAGTATACCCTGTATGTGTACTACACATAGTATGCAGAATTTCTGTACGCATGGAATACCCAGATGTGCGGTATAAAACAGAGCACACTGCAAGCAATGCAGTATCCCACAATGCATTTGAAATCACCTTTTATTTAATTGATGAATGAACCATACGTAATATGCACATCTGTTTTTGCCATTAGTTTTAAGACAAAACTGGATTACAAACAGAAAAAATAACAATGCATATAAAGAAGTCGATATGACAAACATCCTAAAGTCCTGTGACACTGCAACATACTGCTGTTTAAAATGTTTATGATTTTGTAATGCATATCATATACTGTTTCTAATAAATAATAGCAGGCAATGTATACTGTGCGGTATGCTACACTTTCATATTACGGCACATAAGTAAACGCTACCAATGTATGGTGAGTGTATACCCGAGCATACGGTATACTCCTGTATACGCCGGTATACCAGCTCCCTCTGCTGGTGATTCGTATATATGTGTGCGTAATTGATTTGTCATTTTACTAGACTGCAGCACAGCAGATACGAGCTCTACATCACTTTACCAAGCAAGAATATGACATATAGAATGCAAAGATGGACAACAGGAAATAAAAGAATAATGTTTGTTAGTTAGGATGCACATGTTTTTAAACATTAATATATGATGAAGGATAAAGAAAAAACTAATGCATAATTATTTTTATGCAGTTTTCCAGGGAATGTCTTTTTTTGGAGCTATAGATAACATTATATTGATGCATATTTTAAGGTATAATTGTTCTTTTCCTCTATTGCTTTTTTAAAGGCAATTATAGGCAACCCACAGTTTTTCTACATCACACCTCAGTGTTTTCATTTTTCCTTCTGTGTCTCTCACTCTCTCTCTCTCACACACACACACACACTCTCTTTTTTTCTACTCTTCCCACCTGACCGCTCCTCGATAACTCATCTTTAACAGATACTGCTGCATCCTCTTGAGACCGGCTCAGAAAGCAGATTCTAGTGTTTCAGGGCTCTGCTTGTAAAGAATGGAAGTGATTGGGATGTGAATCTGCTGTTATCAACACCGCCTGCCCTCTTACTCTTACTGCATAGGCACAGACAAACGATAAAAACACAATCTGCACTCACCACACAAAAGCAATGAGTATGTACAGTCATTTATCAAAAGGGCACTTATGCAGAACCGGAGACTGACGAAAGAACGCTGAACTATTGACCTTGTTTACACTGTAACAGTCGAATGTGCTTCCGTGATGTCACAGTGGTATAGATGCTTTTTTATAGATTGTGTGAGTGTGACTGTCCAAGCTGCTCTTTTCCAGTAAAGGCGAATGGAAACCAGAAGCAGCATTGAGTAGCTTGGGCATACTGTTAGATAACTCTTTTGTGCTCTGCAAAAGAAAGCAATACATTTTTGGAACAGCATGAGGGTGAGTAAATGTTTACAGTGGGTAAACTTTTCATTTCATTTAACCAGTAGTTGTAATTAAAAGTTTGAGAGGGATGTATTATCCTCCGCCTTTTTTAATTTGCTGAGCTGGCAAAACTTAATAAAAGCAGGAAACAAAAAGTAGAAGTGAAATACATTGTCTTGTCTGCACATTCATTACTTGCACTTAAATTGGGAGCTGTACAAAAGACCAAAATAAAGCCGGATAATATGTGCAATGCAGTTTTTAAAGTTCTGCTACATGTGCAATAAGGTGACAGAGCACAAAACCTTTGTCTCGCCAGCAGTTCTGTGTTCCAAAACTCATCAGAACGTCATCTGCTTTCCTTTACACAGCAGTGAATAATCGCTTGCGTGTGTCCAAAAGTGTAGTAACAGTAGTAAATTTTGACCTTGTGGGGACATTTTTAGGTCCCCACGAGGACGCAAACATAAATCTTTCAGAATGATCTATTTGGAATTTTAAAATAGCAGAAAGTTATCTGTGATGGTTAGGTTAAGGGGTAGGGTTAGTGTAGTGGGATAGAATATACAGTTTGTACAGTATAAAAACCATTACGTCTATAGAATGTCCCTATTAAACATGAAAACCCAATGTGTGCCTGCGTGTGTTAAATTAGCAATCCAATTTACTTCTGGGTTTTAAGAAACAAAGAAATATGCTGTAAAATAGATAAGACATTCTGGATATCATGTAACCAGATCTGTGATATTTACCACATTAACTTTGTAAAAACGGTCAGATTTCCTTGCTTTCATTGAAGCACACTGGATGCTTTTTGGAACATTTTCAAATCATGCTGGGATCAGATGGATCATTAATTTTTTTACGAACTTATTAATGCCAGATCGAGTGCATGCTGACATTAAAGCGGTGCATAACCAAAACTAAGCAGTTCAGAGATTAATGTTGATTAATGTTTTCAATTAAAATGTTCACTCAGATGTCACTTTTATGATGATAATATCATTTTTAAACACCAGTGGTCTGAAATTGCTGTAAACATGCCCGTGTTTACGGAAATACATGCCAGTGTTTGGAATGATCATCATTTCCGAATGCATCAAAGTTCCATGATCACTTTAGACAACTCTGCTGAGGAATATCGGTAAGCTTCTAACGCATTCTTGTGTGTTAAATGGAAATATTTTAATCACTTATATGATTTCATGACTCACTGATTCATTGTAATGTCTGATAATCGAATTACAAAGCAAATTATAATGAAGAATATTCATCACTTAAATGACAGTATGTGTTGACAATGTCTTAGACGAAAATGCAAAAATACTGCTGCTTAATTTGGAGGAAAATTGTATTCTTGGTAAATTAAGTGTGAATGAACAAGACTGCAGTTCAGCTTTAGCTGGTATTTGTGCTCAAAATGTCTTAAAGGAATATGAGTGATTTCCAGACTGTTAAATTCCTCCCTAATGCATAATGTAGACTACAACTAATGCTAATCATGTGTATGTATGCTAATCAATTACAAGTGTATAATAATAAATAATGTTATTACTATTATGAAAATGTAATTATTTAAGATTCTACTTCTCAGCTCTGATTGGTGGAAACAGATCGATCAATTTGCTTTGTTTTTAATTGCTGCATGTACTTGATAATATCATTATTTTAAATTAGTGATGTATAGAATTAAATTAAGTAAATTAGAAGTTATGGAAATGTTTTTTTATTGAGGATACCACAATCGTTGTTATTTTGCCATCTCCATGCACTCTATTTATTTTGCACATAAAACAAGCATGACCAAGTGACTGTGTAGAGGCAATTAAAAACATGAACAAGTTCACCACAAGGGGGCAGCGCTTCAGGACGTTAACCTGTAATATTATCAATGCTTAAATGTTCTAATTCAACATTAATTTGAAGTGCTAAATCATAATACTTAATCTACTTGTTAAACGCAATGATTTAGGGCAGCAAAACAGTAGCAAATGCTGAATCAGGGTTCGAAGCAGCTGACTGTTCATGTTTATTGGAGGAGGAGGCTGCATCTCTCCAAAGCTCCAGATCTCAGCAGATTTGCGAGTACTGGGTCATTTAGCCCCGAGCTCACAGGGCAAGGGGAGATCAATCAGGGCTTGTCCGGTCCACTGTCGCCCTTGATTTGCAGTACCAGAGTCCAGCTGTTGGGTTTGGGGAAAAAGAATGGCTGATTGAACTCTGTGGCATCTTGGCATTGGGGAACAATTCAATTTCTGTGTGATGGATGGTCAAAGAGAGTCAACGCTGAAAAACTGCAGCGTGCTACTTTCGACCAAACACAGGTCTGAAAACAGTAATGAGACGGGAGCAATTCCAGGCATTAAAGCTGTCTGCTGGAAGGCCCCCGCAGTGTTGCGGTTTTCCCAGGTGAATGAAAGCTATGAGCCTTTACTCCACAAAAACACATGGGAAGTTCAGATCAAGAGTAATCCAATTTCTTTCCTCTTTAAAACAAGCTTTCCACTGAAATGTATCATACATAACCGGTCAGATTGACTGTGTGGTGGTAATGAAACGACTATATCAGCTGGACAACAGAATGTCTGTCCAGTGTCCAGTGCCTCGCAAATTTAATCCAATCAGTTTGTCGAATTAGATGTTACTGCTTGCATCTTTATTGAGACAGGACAAACTGACATGTTCAGACAAATAAACCATCTGCATACAAATTCACATTGGAGTTTGAATTCATTTCAAGGTCGTGGCAGCTTTAAATGAGAAAAGCCTGCCAAAATAACAATCTGCTCTTTTCTTTTACCAGCCTGCTGTGTATTTAGTATATGAGAAAGGGAGAGAGAGAGAGAGAGAGAGTATAGAAAACACTCTGAATTTAAATTTAAAAAGGCAAACTGCGGTACACTAAAATACCTTTTTAATATATATGTTTACAGTAGAAGTTTAAAATCTGTAACTTTGTGAGCAGGCATATGAATCACTATGCTGCATATAATCCCTGCAGAAATATATTTCATTTACACCAGCTGCTATTAAAAAGGGGAGACAGTGGAAAACAGTGAGCTGCGCTCAGCATTTTTATCAAAAGACACAACCACCTATATATAAAAAAGAGAAAAAACACACAAAAATAAACAGGCTTTAGGTACGGTTGCCAACATTATACATTAACTGCTGTATTTCCCCCTTATCCATGGAGATTGCAACCAATCTCTTGATTATGATTCATCATGATTTTATAGATATTTACTGCTGGTATATGCCACAGACAGATGTCAGAGTCCAGAGAGATCTTGCTTTGTTCTTTGCTCAAGGGCACAACAGCAGAAGACAGAAGAAATTTCCTGAATGAAATCTGAACCAGTTCTTCTCGTTCATGTTGAAGAGCTTGTGCCATTAAACTACATGTTCAGTCGGGCTATGCCAACCTCACATCCATTCAAACAATTACAAACACATTGTAAAGTTCAAATGGCGCTCAATTTACTGCCCTTATGCCAATAAAAACCAAGAGTTTTCATTTCACAAACCACTCAACATATTTTGCAACATCATATAAACAGTTATGTTGTTCGTACCGGCCAGATGTTCTTTTTTAATCAATAGATAACAAGGGATAAACAGATCTGGGATCTGAAACTACACTAGATGACACATTTGCTTTAATCTTCTCACAGGCTCCTGAGTCACAGAGAAGCTGATCAACTTGTTTGGGGAGGTAATATAAACAGCAGGCACATAAATCTCCACTAAACAAGGGCGTATATTTGGCCTGATCACTATGCTGTAAAACATTCATGTGCTATTTTTAATTATACTGTTTTTTTGGGTGACACATTTTTGGTGTGGTCCATTAAACAGTCCTCAGACATTTGTAAGGACACAACCCTGATAAATCCTGCTCTACTCAAATACTTAAGAATGTTCAGCTGTAAACAAGATATTGTATCTTATTACTTTACAACATACAAACTTTGAACTCCCTGACAGCAGAATAAACAGTGCTCTGAATTTTATGGATTACTACAGACAAATAAGAGCTAAGCTTGGATGCTTATAAAGAAATAAAAGGACAAAAACAATTAAAGACTGCCATAACAATGCATTATCAGGATTATTTATGCTTATTGTAATAAGTGTAGTGCTTAAAAAGGCATTTGGTGGTGATGGGGAAAAACATTATACCATAATGAAAGATGTGAAACAATTTGCATTCGTTTGTAGCTATGTGAGTTACAGCTAATATTTTACTTACTGGTGTGGACCATACATATACACTTTTCTTTAACTTTTTCTGTAATAAATTTGCAACATGCTTAATCTACACTGAGGATTAAAAAAATTAGGACTGTCTTTATTTAAACAATATAAATATAATATATAAAGTTACCACTATTTAATCATAGGTATTATTTTTTCCTTTATTGTCAGTCACATTATAATCGATAACTAAGACAATAATCACATCCATGTCAAAATATGGTATTAAAAATTGTGATCAAACATATAACAAACATTCAAAATGTAGTAAATAATACACGTTTTTA
>JAZGTJ010001793.1:0-50054 GCA_036877575.1 Botia almorhae
GACATGCCATGATAATTCTTAATATTATTTTTTACGGTAAAAACTGTAAATTACTGTAATATACAGTTTTTTTACTGTCCATTTTTATTTATTTACTGTAAATTAGCATAGATAATACAACAAATACCTGTTGTAAAAATACTTAACAGTTTAGGTTAAATATTTCTCATATTACAGTAATGAGAATGAAATTATTTATCGTTTTGGTCTCAGAAACACGGTTCTTATCTTTTATGATATGTGTACCAACAGAAGTGACTTTATCACTCAGACTGTACTGACATCAGTTTCTGTTGCCGTGCGAACACAGCGAGTCTAACCTGCCTGTTCTGACACATCTTAAATCTCTCTCTCTCTCTCGCTCACTCTCTGTAGTTGTGCCTCTAAAGCGAGTCTGACAGTGGCGGACTGACTCTCTTATACCTCTGCCTCTGGGGCCGGCCACCTTATGAAACAATTACCCCATTAATTGACACTTAATTAATCTAAAGTCAATTTAACCTTGACAGTGTAACCTTCAGCAGATCAACTTCTACAGCAGACTTGACAGAGAGAGAGAGAGAGAGAGAGACGGGTGAGAGAGAGAGCGAGGAAGAGAGAGAGAGGGAGTTTGTGGACAGAAGGATGAAGAACTGTAATCTTCACTTATCTCTCCACAAGCACTGATATCCTGCCAGCTGATGTGTGTGTGTGTGTGTGTGTGTGTGTGTGTGTGTTCATCACAGCAGAGTGAGGGTGTTGTGCTGAGTTGATCATTTAGATAATTATCACCTGACTGTCACCTCACTGCTGGACTTGTGTGTGTGTGTGTGTGTGTTCTTTGGGACCAGACTTCATGTTTATAATTAACACCATTTGCCAACTCAAAGCATCACTTTTACTCAAACCCCTAACTGTCACATTGAAGGACGAATCCGAGTCACATGTAATGACCAGAATATCAGAGACGTGAAAGTGAGGCTTTTGATTTAAACCAGTAAGCTATCCATCCACAACACCCTAGCAACCAACTGGGACATCAAAGCAACTCCACAACAACACCCTAGCAACCACCTAGGACATCAAAGCAACTCCACAACAACACCCTAGCAACCACCCAGAACACTGAAATGTCAACATCTAGTTTCAGAGTCACTTTTGCGATGAAAGACGAGCTCATCCAGTTGAGCTGAAATGCATCCATCAGTTTTTATCATGATCGTTTCTCATGTTTAATCCCACTGACAGACAAAGTTCAAACAACTTCATGCATCAGTCTGAAATAAGAACATTCAATTCGATGTACTTTATCTTCATGAGGTGGAACGCAAATAACGACGCAACCAGATGTCACAATAACTTATAAACTCAAATTACACTCTCGCCGGCGTCTCCTGCTGCCTAACAAATGCAAACGTGCAACTCGCTGAATATCTCAAAAATGCTGCTCTTAAAAAAATCATAAGGAGCCATTTTTCAAAACACAATTTCTTCTTTTTTATTATTTTCCCCCCAGAAAAACATTCGATTCATAACACACACACTTTCTCTCTCTTGCACTTAACCATAACGTGAGAGCAGGGAGGGAATTGTGGGTAAATTTGTCTCCTGTTTGTTGCCATGACGAGACAAAAGCTCTGCCTTCACGCTCAGCTGAGTTTGTGTGATTAAAGATACGACAAGCAAAACCATCTGCCTGTCACACTCATCAGTCATCACACACACACACTCTACATCAGCAGTTCTCCATCACTCCTGCTTTCTCTCTGACACACACTCTCACAGACACACACACACACTCACAGACACACACACACTCTCACAGACACACACATTCTCACAGACACACACACACTCTCACAGACACACACATTCTCACAGACACACACTCTCACAGACACACACACACATTCTCACAGACACACACATTCTTACAGACAAACACACACTCTCACACACACACTCTCACAGACACACACTCTCACAGACACACACACACACATTCTCACAGACACACACATTCTCACAGACACACACACACACATTCTCAGACACACACACATTCTCACAGACACGCACACACACATTCTCACAGACACGCACACACACATTCTCACAGACACACACATTCTCACAGACACTCACACACACACTCTCACAGGCACACTCTCACAGACACACACTCTTACAGACACACACACACTCAGGCTGGTCAGAAAAGATCTCTGATGTTTCTGAAGGTTGTGGATGAGAGAACAGCATTCAGTTAAAGATGAGTCGTGTTTCTTCCTGTGCAAACATCACTGCCATGATGCTCAGCCGGTGTAGGTTGTTGCCAGGTGTTGCTTAAATAAACTGTTGTCTAAAAGTGTGTTCAACATCCTGAAATAAATCCCACACCAGTAAACCCATAACAACACAATCTCAGACTGATCTGGTGTTGCATTACAGCCGCGGTGCTTGTGTCAGAGATACTGTACTTACAGTACAGTTGTCACAGCAACTCTTTACGTTAGTTGTTTATGTATTTGAAAGCTGACAATTGTAATATTAGAAAAACACACTCAAGAAATATAATGTCAGCAGGCAGAAGTTGTTTCAGGTGTCAAGGAACATCTACACACGTTACACACTCCGTGTGTGTGTGTGTGTGTGTGTGTGTGTGTGTCACTTTGTTGCTGCTTCAGTATTTTACAAAAACATTGCGAGAAGAATTAACGCAGTGATTTTACTGTCATCAACAACAAAGCCACAACACGCACCCCTTTTGGCATCGTGAGCGTTGCCATAGAAACAAATCATTTCTGAGGCTGAAGATGAAAACAGTTTCGAGTAAACTCCACTTGTAATTACAATAATTCTGACATGAGGGGAACGCAACTTTACTGTAAACTTCTGCTACGGTAAGATTTGTCTTTCGGATAAACTGCTGTGAAAGCAGGTCCGGTATCAAGGTGTTTTACTGAATAATAACTATTAATAATAATAACATAATTGCAACTTTGTACGGTAAATTTGTACGGTAGGAAACTCTATCACCCCCTTGAGGGCCGAGGGTTAGTCAGACCACTGTTGTTCAAGTATGTAGGCCCACAGTCTTCAATACATCGGCTGAGCATCTGTGTCAGTATAGAATGAGATTCTGGCCTGAGGGTTCTTCATATGTGTTAAGAGAGATCTAAAAGTCAGTGAACCGAAGTGCAGTGAGAGCTCATTCTACCAAAACAATCCCAGCCGAAACTCCTCTGGGAGTGTCCGGGGGGAAACCGTCAGATGGATAAATAATGACACGTCGTGTCAGCTGAACCCACAAAAACAACATCTTACGGACCTGAAACAGAACAGAGGAGCAAGCAAAAGGTTGGGCTGAAGCGTGCAGATCTGTCGGCGGAGAGCGTCTCTCTGCTCTCGTTCCTCCAGTGGTCTAACACAGCTCCTTTCGTCTGGACTCTATTATCTGCCCTCTTGCTTTCTCTCCCTCTGTATCATCTGGAAAACACAGTCAGCACTGATGCGCAGAGGCCCCGCAGAGACGCAGAAAAGCCCAAACTCATCCCTCATCCTGAGATCTCGGCACCTACGTCCATCCCTCTCTTCTCGCACCCCATCTGGGCCTGAATATCGATTAAGCGTAAAGAGAGATTGAATCTCTCGGTTGGCGGTCGGGCCCCTGAGGGGCCTCTAGTACCAAGAGTCATGACTTTAACGCTCTAACCAGCGTCCCCTCAGCTCCGACCCGCTGCGTCCACCATGCTACACTACAGCCAGTGTTTTACTGGTTGTTACTGGTTTAGTGCTCTAACCAGTTAGGAATCATTAGTAACCAAATTCAAGCGTGCCAGATGGACAGTGAGCGTGTTTATGTGACTTCTGGCTCATTTAAAGCTTGTTTAATTTGAAACATTCATCCACGTTAAGAAAATAACTCCAGAAGTGAGCTGCAGTTTTAGGTTTAAACAGAGATGGCGGTAGCGAGCGGATCGAAAGCAACGGATTGCCGCTTTAACGTGTATGACAGGTTGCGATTCTAGACGGCTGTACGAACAAGCTACAAACAGGATCTTTCTGTTTACAGACGGATCTTTCCGGAGATATCTTACATTGTAAACTAGGTAAGAAGACTGTTCGCTGATCTGTCAAGGATTTGATCAATAACTGATAATTTTCACAGATTTTGTTTGCATTAGAATGTGTTTATCTTGCTGCGGATGTAGTTATAAGCCCATCTGAGATACACGTCGATGATCTTTAGACTAAAGCTTAAAAATCCACCCACAGACTTTATGTGACACTGAGTAAAAACATGATTTATAAGAGGCCATAGTGTGTGTGCGGCTGCAGGTTTAGATTACTTCATCAAGAGGATAGACTGTGTATAAAAGAGCTCACTGCCTTGATTTATGACATGATATTTTTCAGCGTATCCTCTTGTTCTGATGACTGGACAGTATAAAAGCAAATTCTCTCAAGCACAGAGATAGTCAAGGTAAGAACGGCCGCGTGTCGGCTGGGGACCCAAAACACTTACACAACAAGACCCTGAAATGACATGAGCTACAACTGAACAGATAGACACACACACACACACACACACACACACACACACAAAGAGGGTCAAATGAAATCAGCAGCATCTCTATGCAGCTTATTTAAAATAAATTACAATCTGAAATAAACACACACATGTCACAGTACAAATAATACAGACAGATACATGTTGTGTTCTCAGTTGGCATCACTACAAATTCTTTAACTTGTTCAGAAGATTCTCATCTTAAAGGCTCTGTCTCCGCCCAAGCCATCAGACTGACATCATCATGGAAGGTCTACCATTCCAGAGAGGAAGTACATTTACAGAATACGTCAAACTGCATATGCGACGGACATCGATTATGCTCATTTTTGGTAGCTCCTATGAAGGCATCTTTAGTAAAACAGCTCTATATAAAATGAAGCACACACGAAAGATCTAAACCGGATGAGACCTGTTTTCCTGTATCTGCATGTGACGTCCATCATAAATTCAACCGTTCATGTTTATAGCTGTAGTTACCCGAATAACACACCTGGTTTAATGACACAGATATGTGAAGGAGACTCTTCTGCTGTTAACATGTTAACTGTGTAGAGCTGGGCTGTATTTCTGCCATGTCTCGGCCGGGCACACGTCTGTGTTTGCATACTTCAGCAGAGTCGATGCCAGGCATAACACAAACAGATCTGAGAACATTTGAAATGTTTAAATGAAATCTGTGACCTTCTGACGCACACAGATACAACACAACTCAAAACAGTGGCACAAAACTGAAGAACGAGATAAGTGTGGCAAACGTGTGCGATGACAAGCTGTGCCACACACACACATTCATTGTAATTCGTGAATTCTATTAGTGTGGGCCCTGCAGTGAGTCTGTGCTTAGCGAATAAATAATGCTAATGACGATGATCGCTCACGCTGTCACACACACTCTCAATGGCTCTCCCCAGGGGCCACGGGCCCCGAACACGCGCAGGTGTGTGTGTGTGTGTGTGTGTGTGTTCCAGAGTCTGACACTCTAATTGCTCCCAACCCTGAAGCTTTCTCTTCAGCCCTCTGTCCCTAAAGGCCATCAGAGCATCCAAATGCCTGTGTGTGTGTGTGTGTGTGTGTTCCCTGTACACTCCATCACTTTATTTAATTATATACCTCTACAACATTCGAGAATATCACAGTGCAAGAAAATCACTAACATAGAGTACATACATATACATATGTATTCATACATATGTAATGTATATACAAGTAATGTATATACAAGTTAGTGATTCTGAGCTGGTGTTTGTGGACAGCATGGAAACACAACATGCAGCTAATACAATGCAAATAATCACATGACTGAAAGCTCATGAAGAGATTGTTATTAAGCAGCATTATTAACCTTTGCAAATGAGTAGCGGGCCGATATGTTTTGCTGTTCGCTGGTCATGTGTCCAATCAGCTTATATTAGGACAAATTCATCTGCTGTTTAATAGGAGCAAGTCAAGTCACGGAGGTCATTTTTGAAATTTCAGTATTTAAATTGAAGAACATTCGTGAGTCGTATGTGTAGCGTGTTGGTCTGAGGTAAAATCCTGAAGTCTTGAAACAAAACCAGAATGAAAACTATGTCAGGTAAGAAAGCCATGTGAAAAAAATGAGACAGAGCCAGGACGAGAACAGAGAGAAAGAGAGAGACGTTCGTCTTTGTCGTCCTTGACGAATATGACAGTTTGTCATCAGCGTATTGTTTTGACTGTCAGTTTGGACTTTCAGGTGAGTCACATCACTGACACACGAACCAGACGCCAAACGACAACAACCCCGAGCGACCCTCACACGCTCTCTCTCTCTCTCTCTCTCTTTCAGTCATCTAATGAAACTCTCAATTTCATTACCTCACTACATAAAAACCACGGAAATATCTTTCACTCGCAAAACCATTGAGAATCCATGAATAATGAAGATTAATAAGCATACAAATCATATTAGATAATTCAATTCAACGCTGGTGAAAAATGACACCAAAGAAGAAGAAGAATTATTCGTCCACGTTTTCCCAAAGAGTCTCGCCGGAGATACAATATTATTCCTCATAGATTAAACCATTACAGTCGAGCTCTGCAAAACAGACAACACACACACACACACACACACACACACACACACACACAAACAGGGATGGAGAGATTGTAAGGATAGCATAAAAGAAAAGGAAAAAATAAGAAAACGAGCCATCAAAAAACAGACAAACACACACACACACACACAAAGAGCGGCGATAACGCAACGCCCCTAAAACAGGAGAAAATCTCTCATTTCCTGCCCTAATGTTATAATGTATTTTCATGTCTTTGAGAGAGGCAAGCGAAGAAAAAAAGTGCGTAATGGTGCAGATGAGAGGCTGAAACAATGTGTTCAATCAATATCAGCTCGATCAGGCACTGCCACCGAAATACACTTAATCTATTATTTTTAAACACATTTACAGCATTTGTCAAAGTCTGCAGGTAGAGATGGATGAGTCGCCTTCCAAACTCTAATGTGATTTGCAGCATCAAAGGACAGATGAGGCTCTGAATGTAATCAGGAGGCAGATTGCTATAAAAATGTTACCCATCATGCACTGGGGTAAATTTGTGTTACACAAATACGATGAATTATGGGGGAAATATGCGCCCGAAAAGCTTTAACCCTTCCAAAGCAGCAATCGGGGGGGAAACCGGTGTTGAGTGGTCTTCCAAAAGCCTTCGTATATTACAGACACACGTGTACTCGACAGAAGTATGCAGACACAGAGATACAGCGCACCTGGCCTGTGCTTTGTGAGTGAGTTCTGTTGTTGAAGTTCTGTCTTCTTTAGTTATGGTGAAAACAAACCTCAATAAATAAATAATTGAGGTAAATAAACCTCAACAAACCCTAAATGACCACAGAAGGAAGAGAGTTCACACGCGACGACACAGACGACGTATTGTAACGTACACGTGTTGTGTTATGAAATGATCGGACACATTTTGAAATGAAATGATACATGAAATTATTCAGATGTTTAAGTAGCTCAACGGTTTTATAAAGTTATGATTATGTTTGGGGTGTAAAGTCACAGTGTGCGTCACCCGCAGAACCAAACAGAACTGCAAAAATAATGACAGTTTTCAAGCAGCTTCGCAAACGCGCAGGCGCAGTCAAGCTCCAATCCGGTTACTTCCGCTCTTAAATGTATTGGATGAGCCAAAAGATTCATCTGACCGCTCGAACAAACACAATTCAAACATTAGATGTAAAGAAAGTGAAATTTATAAAACTGATATTATTTACAGGTTTAGACATTTATTCCTTTAACTGCATCAACAATTCATCGGTCCATGTTCTCTTTAAAACAACCACACACACACACAGAAACACACAAACACACACACACACAGAAACACACACACACACCTCTGCACTGCATGATGGGAGATGTTTCTGTCAGATTCCAAACAAAAGCGAGTGTTAAAGTATTGATGCTGTGAGAGAGAGAGAGAGAGAGCAGTGGTCAGGCTCTGAGAGGAGGAGTATTAGTGACACCTGCTGGTGAATGAGAATAAAGCAGTTAATGTGTCAGGAGAAATGTACTCAGAACAGTACAGTACAGCTCTTATTCCTTTCCTCCAGAGATGTTTTTGAATCAGTTCATCCATCTTTAATAAGAATCAAATGCTGTAATGATATGATCATCTAAGAGCTGGATGATTTATCTTGAAAAACGCTTAGAAATCACTACTGAATAAATGAATATAAAAATCTTGTAACGATTAGCACGCTGATAACGCGTCTCTGTTGCAAAACAGGTTCAAAAATGTTTCCCCGTTCTAATGTGTGATAAATGCTTGTTAATTATACACTGTTTATATGCCACAACATGAGTAAATATTGAGCATGTGAAGAGAATTATTTCTCTCCCGTGACTTCAGTTTCTGAAATCTTTTGTCTGGGCTTCACGCGCAGTCTTAGGCTGACAGAGGTCAGAGGTCACAAGTGAACTACGACACAGGATGGTGGCGGCGTGACACGAGATCGGCTGAGACATCCGCCATCAACAGGAAGTGACCCGTGTCTGACGGGGGCTGCTGTTGGCCGATCATGTGACCACTGAAGCTTAGCGGGTACCTGTGCCACCATCACCCACAGCAATGACAGCTGAGCGTGTGTCGCACATACTTATAAACCTCTACCACCTCACAGACAGACAGACAGACAGAGAGAGACAGCCAGAGACAGAGAGATATGAAAGAGAAAAGAGCCAGACAGACATACAGAGAAGAGACAGATAAGCACCTGTCTATATATGTTGTTGTGTATGTTATGTTATAACACAGCTGCTATATTACTGTACTAAACAAACATTCTTTACCGTACTGAACACTTTACTGTACTAAACAAACATTCTTTACCGTACTGAACACTTTACTGTACTAAATAAACATTCTTTATTGCGCTAAACACTTTACTGTACTGAACACACACACAATGTTTTGATTGTACTTGATCTGATTCAGTCTGTTGTGATTCAACAGCATTTTGATGTTATGATTTTGGTTAGACAGTGTGTTTAGACAACACGCCTTCACACATGATAACACACACACACCACAACTGCCGTCCTGCTGTTTATACAAATACAGCTAATTATAATGACTACAGACTAATTCAAACCCCCAAAAGACTTTATTTTTATACCTCTGAATCATCGCAAGAAATCGCCCACCAAAGAGCTCGTGTCACATTCATGTCTGGAGACAATTTTATAAAGTAATCTGAAAACACGCGCACACAGAGTCAGATCTCCAGTAAAAAATGTCTGCAGAGACGAGGCGATCTTGCGTCCTGTGCTAACAGGTAACAGACGCAGCTCACTGTTTGTGTGCGTTCTGACTTCTGTAGGTAACAGACACAGCTCACTGTTTGTGTGTGTTCTGACTTCTGTAGGTAACAGACGCAGCTCACTGTTTGTGTGTGTTCTGACTTCTGTAGGTAACAGACACAGCTCACTGTTTGTGTGCGTTCTGACTTCTGTAGGTAACAGACGCAGCTCACTGTTTGTGTGTGTTCTGACTTCTGTAGGTAACAGACGCAGCTCACTGTTTGTGTGTGTTCTGACTTCTGTAGGTAACAGACGCAGCTCACTGTTTGTGTGTGTTCTGGGTTCTGGGATAGCTGATCTTTCTTCAGAGTTATTTGGCCCATCTCTGGGTTTCCTACAATGGGTCGTGTGACCCTGTACACATCTCTCCTGAACGCACACGGATGATGTAGTTGGCCGGTACGAAGCAAGTTGTGTCAAGAAACACAGATTTCATCAACAATCAATTATTCAGGACTGAATTTATATAATATTTTAAAATGTTTAAAAGTGCAGCAAAATATCAAAGCCTGTTTTTTATCTGATCTCCAGTGCTGCTAGATCTTTGGCTTTACTTTTCAGAGTCAGTCTCACAATGACTTTTGATCAGGTCATTTTTAAGATGACGTCAGATCTTCTCAAGTTTACACAGTAGATCTCTCAGAAATGATCCACTCATGTTTGACAGCTGCAAAACGTCACAGTAATTTTTGTCTGACGCTTTTGTTAAACCAAACAAATATCATTCTGAGAAATGTTTGGCTTGTGTGCTTGTTCTGTCTTTCATTAAAATAAATGTTTTTAATGATATTTTGTTGTCTAATATTTTGTGGGCTTTCCATAGACTTCTATTGTTTTAAGATACAGCTAGTTAGGAATAAATCATAGTGGCTTATACAGTATATTATAGCCATAACTACAATCAAAATATAAGAGGATCTCTCTATACCACATTGCTCAGAAGGTAATGAGGTCAGAAGAGGCTGGAGATGATATAGATAGAGGATGAGGATAGAGGAGTGTTATGCTGGAGGTTTACAGGCGTCTCGTTATAGTTTTACTGAATCTTTCTGCAGACCAGCATAAAAGTTTGAGTCTCAGCAGACCGTGTGACTCACAGAGCAGATGAAAAATCTTTAACTGCCGCGTTCTGTTGACTGCTGTTGAGAGAACTACACACTTGCCTGAAACCTAAGGCTGGAGAGAGACAGACAGAGAGACAGACAGATAGAGAGACAGACAGATAGAGAGGCAATCAAAATCAATCAAAATAAGAGAAAACGATGTCGCTTATTGTTAGTTCATGTCAGCGAATGCGTTTACTAGCGTGAACGAACGCAATCTTATTGTAACGTGTTACTGGTGATTTGTACAATATTCATGAGGACATCAGACTTCAGCCTGTAACTCCATCTCCTCCCACACACACACCGATCCTCATGGAGGGCGTGAGAGCAGCAGCAGCAGTTAGCTGGTGTCTCCCTCACCACAGAATGCTGTTAATAGATTTCAATGCTCAACAGACAGAGGCTCACTGAAGAACCAGAGAGAACAGGACGACTGTTTGGTCAGAAGGTCCATTAGAAGGTTCTTTGGTATTTGAGGTACTATAAGGCACAAAAGAATTCTGACTTGTTAGCGGTGTGTGTGACTCTTTTTAAAATAAAAAAATATATATAAAAATAGTTAATTAACATTAACTGTATTCAATCTGTTAGGGACTTTGTCCCCCAAACCACAAAAAAAATAAAAATAAAGCACCAACAGTAATGAAGAATTTTACAGTAGTTATGAGCGAATGGTGCTTAAATGTCACGTCTTTATCTTTTCTGTTGGTTTTTCAGTAAAATGAGAGCCGGACATGTTTTTGGAAACCGTACAGATGGCAGACTGGAATGTGGGAGATATTACAGGAGACATTCATACGTCTCATTTGTCGAGCAATGAATCACACAGGCAGTTTCCCCTGAATGAGCCGACTGACGTCACGCAGACGTCAGAGCATAAATGTCACTGTACAAGCCGATGAGAGCAGAAGTACACACTCATCATAATGAGCGATGACTCAGAGCGGCCACCTGCAGTACTGCGCACTCACCAGCAGAGGGAACTAGAGATAATACAATACCAAAACATTAACCCAAACGCTTTTAAAGACAGAATCCACATTTAAGTTAAAAGTATAAAATAATTCAAATGTTATTAATCACTACTGATCAAAGATAATGTCCGTCCTAAAATAATACAACATAATGAGGCAGTTTCCACTCATTAATTCAATGTTTCTTAATTTGTTGATAATGTAGCCACGAAAACACGAGTTTGATCGTCATGCTCGTCTGTCTGAGGTCGTCAAGCTTTGTATACGAGCTGTGCCATCTATGCACTCGTTACTAAATTTAGTTGCATCCGATTAAATCATAAAATCTGCAACAGAGTTTGATCTGATCATTTAGAAAAGTTCAGAAAACATGTTTCTAAAGTGAGTTTGTCTGTAGAAACACCTGATGTCTCTTACCCGTCAGAACACCGATATACCGAACTGCTCCATCACTGCTGGTTAGAATGGACCGGGTCCCACAGAGGCCCAACAGTTGGTGGTTCTGTCGGCAGCGGGACCCCCGTGTGTGTATTTGGAGCAGTCGCACCTGTGCGAGTTTAAGAGCTGACCGTGTGAACTCGCTCAGGGTCCATAAAATGTGGACCTCCTACACTAGACTTACTGATAGATGAAACCACAGCTATCATAATAACAAAGTAACACGGTATTAAGCTTTTGTTTTTGGTATCTTAGCGTGAAAACCTGACTGGCAGTTTTTACCTCTGATTATAATGTGCATACAGAGATATAAAGGCTACTTTTAAGAACGTAAACATCTTTTGCAATATTACGACACCCGGAAATCCTTTAGTAACACGATATTATTGCGTCTGATACGCTTTTAAAATTTTTGTACAGGACTTGCTCATTAAAGTCACACGAAACGCCTCAGTTCTCATTTGAACACAACAGCAGTTTCTGATGGAAGATGACGTATCATTTCTGAAGGATCTTAATGGTGACGTGAGCACGAAGGTTAAAGTTCACCCTCCACAGGTCTCAGTGGTAACGCTGTTTGATCAAATCTACTGTTAGTAGTTATTAATGTTCCTTTATTACATTAGGTGGCGTTATAAATGACTGCATTAGTTACATTTTTAAGATCTTGAATTATATGCAACAATTACCAAAATGATTTATAAGCTTTTCACTTGGCTGACAAACCCACACGGTCTGATTAGAGGCGGAGAAAGTTTTATCTTAACAAACATTTTTGTATAAATTGCACAGACTAATAGATAGATCAGGAATGTGTTTAGAAAACCAACAGTCAATTATAAAGACATAAACACACTTCACTTGTGTGTCTAATTTGGGGTATTCCATAGACTTCTATTATTTTTATTCACTAGCTAGTTATAAACAATATAACCTAACAACCTAACCCTCACTCTAACCCTCACAGAAAACTTTCTGAAGTTGTACAATTAAAAAGAAATTGCTTTTCATTTTTAAAACTTTCCTATATTTTATAGCTTTTTTTTGGAGACAACATCTCCAAAAGCAGGTTTTGCTGACACACACACACACACACACACACACACACACACACACGTGTTAAATACAGACGGCAAACTCTGGATTTCTTTCAGTTATCTTTTATATTTTTAAAAACAAACCAAAAATAACAGATTAAATGGAATTTACAGTAGACATTCGCAATCATTGTGTACTTTTAAATACCTCGACACTTTCTGGACGGCTGTCAACGAAAAACGCAAACACAACGAGGAGAAGAGGCGGGGCCGGGGGAGGAGCTTCAACTTATCCACAGGAAAAGATTCACTAAATATATAGATTATTTCTTATAATCCTTACATCACTTATATAAATATACTGAACCGAGAAAAGAAGTTTTCATCTGAGAGAGAGAGAGGGGGGAAATAAAGAGCGCAATACAGAAGTCCACAACAGCGTTAAGGCAGGAAACAGAAAGCAAGATACCAGAGAAAGAAAGTGAAGGAGAAAAAGAGAGAGAGCGAGAGCTGCTTGAGACAGGAATGAGAAGAGAGAGAGAGCTCGCCAGAGGAAGAGAGACAGACAGAGGTGAAGCAGAACATGTGCGTGGAGAGACGAGGGTTCCTCGCGAATATTAAAGAACAGTTCACCCAAAACTTCCCTCAGCCTCACGTCGTTTCAAAGATGAATGACTTTCCTCAGCGCAACTCAAGCGATCTCCATGTAATGAAAGTCAATGGGGACTTTTACTGCGAGTCGTTTGTACGTCACGCGGCCGAAATTCTCTGAGGAAAAACGTTTTGGTTTCATCCAATAAAAATCTTTCTGCGTGTCTCCTGAGCAGATGCCACTGATTTCAATTCCCCCATTTTAGATTTGAGAACTACACGGGACACGAATAATGATTCTCACTGAGTAACAACCTGTTTTCGGGTCTATTCCTCACAGAAAGCCATCGTATGACTTCACTACATAGTGCACGAGTCATGTGGTCTACTTCTAGGGTGCTTTGTCATTTTACAGCATGACAACCCCGTCCCCATTTACTTCCATTACTACCAAAAAAACCTGTAATATTCTCCAAACCAAATGTTGTGATCCAGAGATGAAAGTCAGCAGGTTTGAAAGGACGCGAGTGAGTAAATGAGGAAAGATGTGTTTATTTTTGAGTGTGCGGTTTCTTTAAGACGACTCTGTTGCACGTGTTTGTGTGTGCGGGTACGAAGCAACACGCTTCTGTGTCATGTGTGCTATTCCGGTTATGATATAAAATAATTAAAAAATCTCTAAAGGAGGTCCGAATGATCTTCAACTCCCGCTCTGTAATGTGCATGCTCTCTCTCTCTCTCTCCGGACTCACTGCGAGCTCGCCCTCTCCAGCACGCGCAAGTCATAGTTCTTTTTAGTCGCGCGCAGTTTGAACAAACTCCCGCCGCTGTTGTTGAGTTTGAAGGAGGCGTTCTGGGCGGCCATTGTGTTGGGGAACACAGCCACCACGGTGTAGAGGTGCGCAGGGTCGTTGCAGTCACCTCTCCCTCCTCCATGGCCTGAGGGAGCCGTGGGGCCCCGAGAAGACTGTGGATCCTTCAGCCACTGTATCTTGGCACCGCAGTGTGAGAGATGGCTGAAGAGCTTCTCAGCCTCGGGACGAGAAATACCCTCGGGGAGGTCTGTCACCTCCAACACTCGACTCACCACTGCAGGAGACACGGAGATGACACATGAACTGATGTTTGCTGGAAAACAGCACATACACATGCTTTGATTGCAACATTTAAATGCACCTTAAATGCAGGGGAATTTACAGGTGCTGGACTTGATGATGTCAGTCATATGGTGAATCACACACAATGAATTAATATTTATGTATTGAGAAGGTAAACTGAATTCTGATTGGATGTTCACTGGTGTGTTTGTGGCGTGTCTTTAATTCTGATTGGATGTTCACTGGTGTGTTTGTGGCGTGTCTTTAATTCTGATTGGATGTTCACTGGTGTGTTTATAAGGCTTCTCTTACCTACGTCAGTAGTTCCCAGGTCAGTAGAGGCAGATTTGAGAGTTTGTCTTTTTCCTCGAGCCCCGTGTTTCATTCCTGCTTGACTCTGAGTAAACACACAAACACAGATTATCAACGAAAAGTTTTATAAACAGTCAGATTATATCTGACAGTTAACTGGAAACCTTCTTGCAAGCAGTTACATTTAGTAAGAACTGTAACAAGCTAGGATGTAAATAAAGACTATCACAGTGAAATGTCACACTCAGCGAGTGGTACCTGATGAGAGCTGTAGGATGACTGACTGTGGTTGTGCATGACAGGTGGACACAGACTGTACTGCAGCGGCTGCCCCAGTAAAGAATACCGTCCGTCTGCGCAGACACAAACATACTGTTAGTGTAACTCACATAGCAAAAATGTGAGAAGTTGTCATTCTCAATAAAGGCAATAATAAACCAGGTGTATATATATTATATATACACACACACACACATTTCTCCAACAGTGTGTGCACTGTACCTTGTGCTGGCCCACCGGGCCGAGGGAACTGTGAAATAACAGGCAGGGGTCCGAGACCTGGACACACACTGTTCACACTGCCAGACGGAGAGGGAGCAGGAGACTGTGTGGGAGATGCCAGGGGACTGTTCATCTGAGTGCTGAGCTGAGTACTGACCTGTACACACACACACACACACACACACACACAGACACACACACACACAGACACACACACACACAGACACACACACACACAGACACACACACACACAGACACACACACACAGACACACACACACAGACACACACACACAGACACACACACACAGACACACACACACAGATGTCATGATGTCTGCTTCACTTTACAGCTGGAATAATCAGAGACATGCGTGTTTATACATGGCGTTTACGATGATCACTCTGAAACTACAAACCACATTACCCTGAGAACTGCAAACACACAGCATGAGACTCAATACTTCCTCAGTTAATGCTCATTTCAACATAGAACCATTCTTTCTCAGAACACTGACAAAAACACTAAATATATCCCATGGACACGTCCCATTGGCCAGCCAATCAGATTGGAGCTTCCTATCTTCAGAAGCCTCGTCATTTTTGTGTACAGTATAATTTGTGGTAAATTGAGGCATCTGTGCTGTTGATCTTCTCACAGGGATGGAATTGGGTCTGATTGTGTGTGTGTGTAATACCTGTTGCTCGGGTTTACTGGGTCTCTGCTCCACGCTGTAGTATTTGCAGGGGCTCCACTGCACCAGCTGAGGATTCTGGGTCGGCTGCGGTCCATTAGGAACACTCAGTTGCATCACCATGACACTAGGTCCAGGGGGCGGGACTCCTACAACACATCAACATGTTATACTCACTGCCTCAATATATGAAGAATATATTACTGATTCACCAATCGCTTGAGTTATTTGTTATAATGTGAGTTTGGATACATATAGTACACGAATTATGATTGATGTCGTACAGTGTATGTACTACTGGGCAGCTGTGCAGAACAAAAATGGTAAAACACAGAATATATTGTTTATTTATTATTCATGTCCATTGTTGCTCCGAGTACCTGAATACTGTTGTTGTATTGGCTGAGGGCTGCAGGGTGACGCAGACTGGCTCATCTGATACTGATCTGAACCAGGCGGCTGCAGGTAACCCACAGACGGGCTGAAACACACACACACACACACACACACACAGTAAGCTGACAGTCTGTACTCTGGCTTTTGCTGTGAGAAGCTTGAGATTACTTCATCTGTGTGAACCTTGTGCTGTTCTGCTGTGTGGGCGTCAGGACACTGTAATAGACGGGCATGGGTGCAGCAGCTGGCATGGCACCCTGAACTGACTGACTCACAGGCACCATCACTGACTGCTGATACTGCTGCTGAACCACAGACTGACTTTCACTGGCTACAGGCACCTGAAAGAGCACACAGAGGATGTCAGACACACACACACACACACACACACACACACACACACACACGAGAAGAGCACACAGATGATGTCAGACACACACACACACACACACACACGAGAAGAGCACACAGATGATGTCAGACACACACACACACACACGAGAAGAGCACACAGATGATGTCAGACACACACACACACACACACACGAGAAGAGCACACAGATTATGTCAGACACACACACACACACACACACGAGAAGAGCACACAGATGATGTCAGAGACACACACCTGGTAGGAGGGCATGGGTGGATACTGGACCATCATCCCTGGCATCTGTCCGTTTATTCCAGCACGCTGTGGGTTCATCATACCGGTGCTCTGCGGCTGCTGAACTCCCATCATGCTCTGGTATGCAGGCTGCTGATTGGTCATCATCGGCTGCAGAGGAGCTGATAAACACAAACACACAAATCTTTATTCAGCTCTGTTTCAGGACCCACTGAACCGCCCATCATCTGTTCACACACACACACTGTTCTCTTGTTCTGTCTCTTATATTTTTACTTATCAAAAATGTAACTGCTAAACACACGTCTCGAGACAGCGTGTTAACTGATCCAGCAGTACAGAAGTCCGACAGTAAGCTGAGACACTGACCGGAGGGCTGTGCTGGAGGAGGCAGGGGCTGAGCGCGCTGCGCGGGGTACGACACCTGATGGGATATGGATCGGTACTGCTGGCCTGAACTGGGAAACTGTCCGCCTGTGGAATAATACTGCACCTGAATCTGAGAGAGACCAGAGAGACGATTACACACACACACACGCACGCACACAGTGAGTGTTTTGCAGATCATCTCGTAAAGATTATTCTGTACTGCTGATATCACACACCTGAATATGGAGAGGCTAATAATTTACACACTGTAAAACGTTTTACACAGGAAATGACAGCTGCCAATATCGCCACGGTTTCAGCGGAAACACTGTTACTTCTGTGATTCGCTTTAATCTTTCCTTATCAAGTCCCGAAAAGAGCATCAGATTTTCCGGATGCACAGGAAACAGTAACATCACATCATGAACACAATATCATCATCACACGATAGGCGCATAAAACTGCAAGTTTCTTTTTAACGCATGTAGAAGTCAAATGAAGTCAATTTCATTGACTTCAATTTCATTCATTCAAACTATAACTCATTATTATAAGCTTACTGTTGTGAACCAGAGTAAGAAGACAGTTTTGAGTACTGATCTGTTATTTAATTGTTATTATTTTTAACCCATAAAAATTACGGATTGCAGCTTTAGGAAGTAAAAGTGTTCTGATTGGTACGTTCAAAAAAACGTTCTACCTGTTGAGGAGGTGGAGGCGGCTGCATGTAGCCCTGGGTGGGCGGGGCTGTCTGCAGGATGGGTTGTGTGGGAGGGGGCGGGGCTGGAGGAGGGTGTGGGTGGGGAGCAGCAGGCTGGTATCCAGAGGGTGGGGGCATGATGTAGCTGGCCTGTGGTGGGGGATGCTGGGACAGCACGGCGGGCGGAGGCGGGTACAGGCCGGGCGGCTCCGGGGCCTCACTGGAGCCCTGACGACTGAGAGACATCTGCCCGAAACCTGGAGTCAGCTCATCTCCCTAAAGACAGAAGAGAGAGAGAGAGAGAGAGAAAGAGAGAGAGAGAGAGAGAGAGAGAGAGAAAGACTAAATTCTGTATTAAAGTAAACCAATCCTTTCAGATGCTGTCTAGACCGGCAGCACACTATGATTTATATGTGAGCCACTTTAAATGAAACGATGAGGAACTTGGTTGTGACACTCAAGAGAAAGAGAGAGAGAGATTCAGAGTGACAGACGGAGGTAAAATGTAGGTAAGGACAGAGGCGGAGGAGAGTAAGAGCAGTGTAGTGCTACCATGTTGTACTGCTGGGAGGGAGAAACAGGCAGGATGACCTGAGGGCATGAGGGGTTCGAATACGACACAGCCTGCGCAGACGGCTGCAGAGATGCCACCGGCTGCAGGAGAGAGAGAGAAAGACAGAGGCAAGATAGGAAAAGACTTTTAGCGGGAAGATTCCAGAGGGAAGGAAGTGTGTTTGAGGGGAACAAGTGATGTTACAGAAAAATGTAAATAAAACGATTGTGTTCTCTGTACAATCGTTTACAGTTTAATTCCTTTATTTTATTATAGCGATTTAATGTGTAACAGTAGCTGCAGTTCTCAGACGGCAGACGCACAGGTGTGTGTGTGTGTGTGTGTGCTGTACTCACCTGAGGCAGTATGTGGTTGTGGCCACTGATGCCGTGCTGTGTGTGAGCGTGTGTGTGAGGCGGGGTGGGCAGCAGGGCAGTCTGGGGGGGCGGTACCGGCGGCTGGCTCTGGGTTTGAGGGGCACTGGAGGGGCAGTTCGGTGGACAGGGCAGGAGGCCGCGGCCCTGCTGGGGGGGCTGCACTGGTGCACAAACATCTGGAGTTACTGTGGGAAGACCTGAAAGATACAGACAAATGAATCCAAGCGCTGATCTGGGGTCAGACTTCTTTACTCAGTAACATACTTGTGTATAAACCAGCTCTGTTCTCAGCACTCCTGAGACACGAACACACAAACACAAACAGTCATGCGGGCAGGATTTTGCAGGTGTTTGGAGGAGATGGATGAGGTGCTGCGCTGTGCTGACAGAAGACAGATTCTTACAGCACATTCAGCAACAAGTGCAAACAAGTTCACGACGCCTCACTTTCAAATCAGCCTGGAATGATGTTTTTTAAGGGGATGTATCAGTTGATTTATTCAGACGGCTCACCAACACTTTAAAGACGCTGAATACACACAACGATTACAATCTGCCTGGCAGAGTCGCTTTTACTGTAATACTGTAAATGTGACTAAATCCTCAAAACGTTTAAAATCCCGCCACAGTGTTGCTGCAGCTCAATGGGCGGAGCATGGCATTAAAGGCTTTAGGTTCGAATCCCAGGGAACATACACCTACACACACTCAAAGTTGCTTTGGATTAAAGTCTTTGTTCCAGATGCATAAACGTAAATGTAATTTTATGATCTAAAGCACACAGGCACCCTCAGCGTGACCTCTGACCTGTTCGGGAGCCCCTGGTGCTGCCCTGTGACCCCCTGCTGCCCAGACTGTCTCCTCTGGTGAGGATGGAGATGCCGCTGAAGCTGCTGGCCTTGGTGACCGGAGGTCTGAGCGTGCGGCTGGAGCTGTCAGAATCCGTGCTGCTCCACGGGCGAGGCTCCAGACTCTTCATGTCACTGTCTGTGCTGCTCTGACGACTGCTGGACGCCCGGCTGGAGCTCTCCTTGTTCCCCCTGCAGAGAACAGAGGGGGGAGCCGGCCGCATCTGTCAGAAGCGTTTTGATTGGAGGACACACACACACACACACACACACACACACACACACACACACACACACACGCTGGCACAGTTGCACAATCATGCACATTTCACTGGAGATCTATGCAAGATTTAAAAACATAAACCAGATGATGTGGCACATGTACCATAATCAACACGAGAACCTGACCAGACACAATGTCACACATCAAAACATCTTTTCAAGAGAAGAGCTCACGTCACTGCAGTACAACACAAACACACACGCAGTCATGACACATGATAGTAACTCGCACAAATAGATACACACATATAAAAAAACTCAAAGGCATCTCACATGTTGTCCTCTTGGGTTTTTATACAACACAAAACACACATATAAACAGAGGAGGGCTGCAGCACACGGGCTGGTCCACCACACGGGCAATTCAAGTAATGTATGCAACTGTATCTCATGCAGTAATGAAACCAGTCAAACATCCAACATCTCAATCATTTCAACAATTAACATATGCGCAAGATCCGAGTTAAGCAAGTAAATGTGTCTCACAGTCTCACTGTTAAACTGACAGCACACACACTCTGATCCAAGCTGAGCAGACTCACAGACAAATGCTCACCGACAAACGCCTGCAAAAAGCTCTGAACTGCAGATTTCCTCTGAACCGGACTGATTATCACTCATTCAAAATTCTACTGTAATCAATGCAACACAATATAGCTGACACCAGCAGAAACACATATGAATACATATGAATCTAACACATGAATCTAGCTCAACACAACCATAAGATAAAGACCATTTCTGTTCAGACAAGAGGCCAAAACGTGCGTTTGTGGTGTGATTTTCTCTGAAAGCCAAACACTGATTCTAGAGCATCTTTTCCTGGACTCAGACACTGAGCAAACACAGAAGAGACATCAGCTCTGCAGATCAATCTACAGGAAAACCCACAAACCCTGCAGTCTGTGTGTGTTCTCTGCGGTCAGTGTGTGTGTTCGTGCAGTTAATGAATGAGCTATTTTAAGCTGCGCTCACTGCAGACACACACGAGAGACACAAAAGCTCTTCCACGCTCCCCTTCAGTCTTTTTATCTCCTGGGGTCAGAAACGCGATCCAGTAACTTCATGTTTAACAGATGCCGACGATGCTCAGAAATGCGACACTGTTCAAAGGTAACATGAGGAAACATCACATCCGTGTTGCAACACAAGCATGGTGACCGACAAATCATGAATATCCTATTTTGTAACCATAGCAACAGGTCGGGCTGGGCGGTATGACGGTACATACTGTTCAACGCTATAAATGCGTTGACATGAGATTGTGCTGTAGCGTTTTGCCTGTAGATACAGTAACTCACACAGCTATCAGCAGGCACAACTGTTTTTAAATTATTTACACACAAACAAAGAAACAGAAAAAAATAGAGCAAACGAATCAAACAATTAGGGGTGTAACACAAAATGAAGCAATGACACAACACAACTTAATATAGAAAACTTATTATCTGTTAAGAATAATCTTATCCTCTTATTTACATGAACATTCAAATAAAACATCAAATCAGATCAAGTATATTTAAGTTGTGAAATATTTAATTAACAATTAAAAAATAAATGTAAAGAATTTATAAATCATAATATAAATGTTTCTGTGTTATAAATAAGTCATACCACCCAAACCAACACACACATACACCAAAATGCAGTTCATATCAGAGAGTGCGTGATGGTTTGTCCATATTCAGAGAGTTGGAACCGTACAGCAGCCATGCACGGGCTCTAGCAACCCCAACAGTGCACTGAGCCAACGCAAAGCAACACACGGTCACCACGGAGACGCGCATGGCAACACACAGCAAAGGAAGTACCTAAATATCTGCCTCCTCTTTTGTGAGGATGAGGAGTAGCCTTCAGTGGACAGTCTGCAGGGGTCACATTGGAGAAAACAGCGGCCGTCGGTTACAGGAAGTGTGTGTTTGTGCGCGAGTGTGAGCGACGAATTTCGACAAACCTCAGTTCTTAATTATAAAACTTAAAAAAAAAAAATTTTAATTTTTTTTGAAAAATTAACTGTGGTATTACCATGATCCAAACGTGCATCAGACAGAAATGCCACTTTGATTTATAAACAATTGTAATAATTACCACATTTTATACAGTATTTTCACAATTTGTTTTTCACAATTTTTGTTTAAATTTTTTTATTTTTCAAACTCATTTAATGATTGACTTATATGTCATATGTATACGTTTAATATTATATGTAATGCGTAACAGTTGTGTTGTTTTGTAAAGCAGTCAGTGATGCTGTTGCTGTAAAGGTCAGTGGTGGCCAGTTAAAGCGACAGACTCTGTGAAACTCCGTCTTACCTGTTATCATTTATGTATCCGTTCTGTGACGACTGTGGAGGAAACAAAGACACGGCTGTCAGTTTGTGCTGCATCCGGAGATCAATGAATGAAGCGTGACAAATGCCACCCAAATTACTTAGAAAAACTCTTCCTGCGGCCACACACATTCACATGCGATGAACCGCACAACTGACTGGAGTGGCACTTTGTGAGTTTAAGTATAACTCAGTTAGTACTTACTTCTCGCGCAAAAATGCGATCTCTGACACGCTGGTACTCCTCCTCTCGCTCCTCTATGGATTTACTGCGACGGCCGTCCTGCAGCGGCACGCGAATCTGAGGACGACAGAGCACATTTCCCAGATGTAAGCGGAAGTAGAATTATGCTACTGATTTGACAGAATTCCCATTTTCCTCATCACATACACAGAACATGGTGACAACAAGAGGAACTTCCGTAATACAAACCTGATTATCGTCCTTATCCATGCTGGCATCATCTCGCTTCAGGATAAATTTCTTCTGGAAATCCATGTTGCGCTCATCTTTGATGTGCTCGGAAAACCTCTGCTCCGGTCTGAAACACACACGGAGTGACTTGACTGCGTGATGACAGTGGGATGTTTGCGGTTGCGAATGCGACAGGATGGAGGTCTTACATGCGTGTGTTGCTGGTCTTGTTGATGATGACCGCTTTGCCCGTCTGGTCCACGTTGTGGTCCATGCCGAAGTATGCGGCGACTCGATGCAGCAGCATGCGATGGTATGAGGTCATCTGAGGAAACTTCTTGTACTGATTACTGAACACAGGAGCAACAACAACTTAATTACAGAGCAAATACACGAACCACAGCACCACACAAACACAGCATGTACACGTTCTCATCTGCCTGCGCATCATTCGTAATTCTTGCAGACACTTAATTCAAAATTTGATTAGAATAAAATGTTTAAACAAAAGGTTTAAAAAAAAAGGTTTTGTAAATATATGGCAAATATATACATGCATAATCTAATATTAAAGCATGGTAACATCAAAAAACAAGAGAAACAAGGTCTTAGGAGATGTATTGATTTTTAAAACTAAGGCAAAAGCAATCAAATAACACACCAATATTTTCAGTAATTCTAAAAATAATCACAATCACAATTGTTCCAGTGAGAGGAAAAGTTCATAAGAGCAACCGTGGGCCATCCACATCTGGTACATTACCACAGAGCTGCTTTACAACAATTCAAAAGTGACTCATCCAATCAGAGTTCAGACCAGGAACTGTTTCATTATATAAAACGGCTTTAAACATTCCTGCATGAATTTGCATGAGTCTCAGTGAGTCATGATACTGTTACTGCAGTACCCCCGTGCTACCAACAGGGGGCCACAAACATCAACTACTCACTGAAAACAAGTGAAAATCAAACACATTCAATGTACAAACATCACTGCATTACACATTAAACAAAAATACCAACGTCAGTTTCACTTGAGCTCAAATGCTGCTAGATCTTTTCTCACATCTAACATCGTTACAATGATTAATTTAACTGGTAAAGGTGATTTTTTTTCATGAATGAAGTCAGATCTTAAGTTTACACAGGTTATCAATCAAAGTGACCACAAACATGTGCAACAACAGAGTCTTTATTTTCAACACAACATCTGTTGTTGAATTATTCCATCTTCTTTTTGCCAAACGTTTTCTTTTAAAAAATACTGGTTGTGTTAACTACATGACAAGACACTTGCTCTAACTTGTGACAAAAACGCTCAAGTATGTTTTTGCGGCCCTTTAATTTATTGTATTAAAATACAGTATATGACCTACTTTTCATCGTTAATAAACTCCAGTATGTCCTGTTCCAACTTCAGCAGCATCATGCGATCTCTGAAAGACAGAATTCAAATAAAACGGGTGAAACGCAGAACAAACACAGAATTCATGGTATATAATACACACTTCAAGTGCGCAGTTCTGTAAAGAAACTTCTAATTAGTATAAGAAAGTTCTTTCAAATGGGTATAATTAGTATTAAGTGATAAAGTACACCAATTTAAAAATATTAAAGCACACTGGATCTTAATATCACTGAGCATTTAATGTGTAAACGTACACTTTAAACAGTTGAACTAAAACTGTTAGACAGCTCTCTATCAGCTTTTTTCAAATGTAAATGTTTCTGTCAGGATTTTGGGCAATATTACTGAAAAAAGCATGCAGGGATGCTCACTTCCAGAATCCAATAGACATAGCAAACAACCTGGCCATCTTTAGCATACTAACTCAAATCTAGTATACTAATTAGGATTTGTGGTATGCGAATCATAATGCAGGCAGAGCACTAGACCAGCCTGGTGTGAACAGACATGATCAAACTCAGTCTGCAGCATCACAACACAGGCCTGCGGTACCTTGGGTTGTTTTTCAGCGTATTCACCAGGAACTCATGCACATCAATGCCTGTAGAATCGGTGTATTCCTGACTGGAGTCTAAAAAAACAACACAAAAACAAACAACACAGCTACAATTAACCCTTCATGAGCACCGAAGCAGCCAGGCTGCGTGTGATCAGAGCTCCAGTGCACCTGCAGACAGATCTGCTGTATGGATGTGTATTCATCCAGTCTGGCTGAAGTGCGTCAGAGGAGAAAGTAAGAGCGTCTTACCGCGGGAAAGCATCTTGCGTGGAGTTTTGTCCTTCTTCTCCCTCTCTTCATTCTCATACTCGTCTTTTGAAGACTTCTCTTCCTCTTTATCTGATGGACAGCTGATGTGGAGCTGAATAATGTCCTGCAGAAACCACACACAATCAGATTAAATGTGACTTCTCCAGGCCTCAGTCGATGAACAGCTCACAAAAGTTTAAACGTTTTGGGTGAGTGAGTGTGTTTCTGGTATTCACTGTGGTATGAGGACCACATTTTCCCACAAGTATAACGCAAGTAAATTTTGAGGAAACAAGCTTATAAATCAGGGGTACAAATACAGTTTGTACACTATAAAAACTGTTAGGTCTATGGAATGCCCCATTAAACATGAAAACTCAACGCCTTTGCGTGCATGGCATTACCTGTGACTCTGGAGGTCCATCAGTTGCAAACGGGCCGGAGGATTCCTCACACACCGCCAGACTCCTCACCAGCTTCAGTTTAGCATTAGACTGAGACACACAGCATCAGATGATCAGAGACACAGAAGAAAAATCAAACCACACGCACCAAAAACTGAAACCAGATCTCATTCTTTCTCCATGAAGTTCCATTTCAGTGTCCATTTCAGTCATTTGAGTGTGTGTGTGTGAGAGAGAGTGAGTGAGTGAGTGAGTGAGTGTGTGAGTGTGTGAGAGAAAGTGAGTGAGTGAGTGAGTGTGTGTGAGTGAGTGAGTGTGTGTGTGAGAGAGAGTGAGTGAGTGTGAGTTTACCTTGGCCCGTTTCCTAGGGTGGCCATGATTCTGACAGCGTTTCTGTGAGGACAAATGAAAACGTTGCTTGTCATTATGAGGACCATTTAAATCACTCATTAATGATAAACTATAGCACCAGGCAAACAAAGTACATAAAGAAAATAAAGATTTGTTTGACAGGTAACACTTTAATTAACGTTCAGATTTCAGGTTAACATGTATCTGAATGTAGAGTCATGTAGTTCTGAGAGCGCAGTTACCTGTGCATCCTGTGAGAGGGTCTCCTCCAGTTCTGTACAGTCTGTGTTGGTGTCTTTAGCGGGCACGGACGGGCTGCTCTTGCCGCGGGTGCTTGCGGGACCATCAGCCGGCAGGATGTCGCCCCCCTCCATGCCGTCGGGGGGGAAGACCAAAGACATTTTCCTCTAAAGAGCCGCAGACTTTTCACCGTCAGACAGCGCGCTGCAGACAGACAGAAGATCAGAATGTAAACCAGCGTCCAGTGTACAGAAAATGACATGATTCAGACAGGAAGTGCTGTAATTCAGATGTGTGTGTGTGTGTTTGTTTTCAGAGCCGGCTGCACTACAGTCAATCCTGTAGTTTTAGCGCGATATGTTTTACTGCAATATACAGCAAATACAAACACCACATACACAATAAACACACAGTAATATTTAACATGACAAAATACATGGAAACAGGACTGAAAGAGGTATCGCCATGTTTAAAGAAGAAACGAGGACTCACCTGACAGACTTGCTTCTGTAGTCTGATGTATGTGAGTGTAGTGGATGAGGGGGGATCTGAGGTGCTCCTATAGACGTGAAGAGAGTGGGGGGGTCGTCATGGTGAAAGCCTGTGTTTTCAGAACTCCTGCATCCTCACGGCGCCACCTGCTGGAGAGAACCACACTGTTAGATGAGCCTTCAGCACTGATAACTGTATAAACAAGTGCATTCCAGTTTAAAGCAGCACACAGCATCAACACCTCTGCAGGACTGCATGTGTGAATCATTGAGAGAGAAGAATGCATGCAGAGGTCATGGTACAGTATGTACAGTATTTACAGTAAACTTCCCATTTAAAAAAATCTGTATTTACAGTATGCATTATGCAGTATTAACAGGGGTTTGCCACATGGTTGTCACATGATCTTACTTCACTGTTTAATTCAGTGAATGTTGGTTATTGTATAAATTATTTTGCCTTTAAAATACAATATTGTGCAGCTCTAAGCAATAATGAATCCGAAAGGAGATGCTGATAAGCCGGTTCATTCGTCACATTGGAAACTAAAGGTTGGGCACAATGCATTGTGGGATACAGAATATTAACCAGCGTGCTCTGGTTATATACGCCACACTTTGATAAATACAGCATGTCATCTACACATTTTATATATACCGAGAATTCACATACTATGCAGACTTCACATACTGCAGTATGGCAATATATATTCCAAACTTAAATCTATTGGCCCACAATCCTGATAAAACACAACAAATGAGAAACACAACCACAAAATACTTTCAAAATCAAACCAGTCAAAATGCACAACATCCTCAACAGCAGAGAGAACGAGAAGAGGAAACTCCAGCACTGACGTCATACTGCAGAGAGACAAAACCAGACGGGTGGAGGAGAGAGAAAGGGAGAGAGAGAGAGAGGGAGAGAGAGAGCAAGCGATCTTGAATAAGCTGGGATTCCCAACTGCAGAAAAGACGTCACTAGGAGCACATGACACGAGTAGCCAATCATTTTCAAACACAGTAATGAAACACACACACACACACACAGTTTGCTGCAGCAACGAGGCGCTATTGAGAGATCAACCCTGAGCATGCACACACACACAAACACACACACACACACACACACACACACACACACACACAAACACACAAACACACACACACAAATACACACACAAACACAGAGTCATTCTGAAGATAAAGTGTCACTCAATGACAGGAGTGATCATGAATGAGCTATCGACCCCCCTCTCTCTCTTTCTCTTTCTGGGTCTCTCTCACTCGCTCACTCTCCTCCTGTTGCCAAGGAGACGCCAACGTCATCGTCATCTGCTCCCATTTGTGTTGAGGAGGAAGAGGAGCGAGAGAGAGAGAGAGAGAGAGAGGATATTAAAAATAAATATGAGACTGGGGGAGAAACAACCCGTTTTCAGCGGACACCCTCAATGTTGCAGAGTTACACAACAACACACGAGTTACACAACAACACAAACGACACACCTGATCTGTTGTTCACATACGAATGAAACACAAATAATACCCAGTTCAAAATGACCCACTGCTGAATTACCTTACTGGTGTGTGTGTGTGTGTGTGTGTGTGTGTGTGTCACTGTATCTGTTGCGTTACAAAAAGTCTGTTGTAAAATGCAATAAACACACATGTGAGTGAAAATCTACATTATACAAACAGACAGCTCTGGTTCCTAATGCTGATTGGTCAAAGGTGGTGGCTTGCAGACAATCGGTATAAACTCACAGCCAATCCGGTTATTTCAAAATATTTCTCCATCTCCTGTGTAGACAGGGTCAAAATGTGTCTGCATTTTACATTTTTTCTCCAATTACAGTGTAACTGAATTGGGAATATGAAAGATTTAAAGCATAAATCTTCAGAACGCTCTGATTATCTAGTAGAAGGAGAGAGAGGGAGAGAGAGAGTCTCTGATGCTTTTACCTGCACTGTTTTATAACAGAGTGTGTGTGTGGGCTGCGCTCTGTGTGTGTGTGTGTGTGTGTGTGTGTGTGTGTGTGTGTGTGTGTGTGTGTGTGTGTGGTGAACACTCACTGATGGTCATACTGCTGTACGGCAGGGAAAGTGCGTCATTAAAGGATTCCCTGTTTAAAACAGCTAATACACACAGATTGTGTGTCTGCGGGACTGTGAAACATCCTGCCGCACACAGACTGACTGATGGAGCTGCGTGTACGAGAGAGAGAGAGCAGCAGAGGAGGGGACAAAGCCCATGGGGAGGAGGGGGTAAGATGAGTCAGAGGCTGTGAGGAGGAGGAGGAGGTGACATCACACAAGCTGTTTATTAGTGAGGAAGAAATAATCGAACAATCCAGAGTGAGTGAGGGTCCCGTCACAAACACACCTCACACCAACACATCCTGGAGCTCTATTGGTTGAGCACTGCATCACCAGCACAAAGGTTGCGGGTTCGATTTCCAGGGAACACACATACTGATCAAACATATAGCTTAAACGTGCTATCAGTTGCTTTGAATAGAAGCATCTGCCAAATGCACAAATGTAAACGTACAACTAAAAGTAATCGACAAAAAATGATGACGACATTGTCAGGAAAATAAGGCACATTTCTCAAATCTTTAAAACCATCCAGATGTTTTCTGTCATATTTTTCCCCATTCTAAATGGTCACTCTTAATAGATTCCCATTACAGTAAAAACACAGAAAGTGCTTAACGGTGACGAAAACACAAACATTGTTTTTCCTTTGATTAAACCACAATTATTCTGTCCATGACAGAACCAGCAGAAATATAGTTTGCTGGACCATGATCCTTCACTAGATTCTCAGGATATGTGGGAGAAAAATCGCTCGGCCTCTTTCCATCTCTCGTTCTCTAAAAATAAGTGTGCCGGGTTAGAATCTGGGCCTGTTTTGGCTCCCATTACAAACATTATGCAATCTGCACAGTTTGAGAGAGAGAGAGAGAAAATTCTCAATGATGAAACTGCCATCCTATTGGACGAAGCTTCCGCCAATAGGACCGGGAGCTCCATGGCAACAGGCTCTGTCACCAAGAGAGAATAGATTTCCCTCCGCCCCATGTGGTGCACATCTGCCCGTCCCCCAATTACACACACGCTCTCCCACCCCTGTGAACCGCCCCAATTACCCGTGTGTCTATTTAGAGGGCAGAACAAACACACTTTACCAAAAGTCACGCCTCTGCTGCCCTAACATCCATCCTTTCTTCCATTCTTCTCCTGTTCACTCTTAGAAATCGCACGCCTTCGCACTGAAACAGAAACCAATTATGTCCGTCTCTTCCTTCCGGCTGACACAGGTAGCAAGTGACGTGGCGGCCAATAACGTTCGCTATTTCTGTACCAGAATTTCTGCAAGCAGCCACGAAACCTTCTGAACACTCGACAAGAACATTCCACTTTTGCGATCATGAGTCAGGGCTCAGCCAATCAGAAGAGGTTATCGAGTGTCAGAGGGTGTGTGTTGCCTTTAATCATCTCTATTTTCACAGAAACAAAAAAGCAAGGTGTGTTAGTCCGGTTCTTGGAGTCACACCTGCTGTGAACACAGCTGCTCTTACAGTCATTCACCTGTTTACATTAGTGTCACAACTGCACATATTCGAGTTACTGATCTGATCAAGCCCGCAAATATTAAACTCGGCCCGCAGTGCGTCTGCTACCTCGAATCATGTGACTCGATAAGCAGAGGTGTGTCATTACTTTTCTGAGTCACCAGTTGGTAGAGCATCGCGCTCCGGGTTTGATTCCCAGGAAAAACTTACAAACGTACAGACAAAATTATACATCTTGAATGTCAGAGAGATGCTGGAGGTCCAGATGCACCACCCAGAACACCTTAGAAACCAGCTAGAAACCCCTAGCAACCACCCACACCACCTAAGCATCATAGCAACAACATCCGCGTGACAATTACCACTCGTAAACATCTAGTTATTTTACTCTGTAAACTAGGTAAAGGTTAAGAAGGTAGGTTACAGATTCTGACCACCTCTCCTGAAGTTCAACATCTTTACCCCTCAACAGTCAGCACAAGCAACATTTTAAGATATCAGAGGACTGTTTTTCACACTGCAATTATTTGCATCTTTGAGATAAAAGCTCATCTCTGTTGGTGACACGCAGAGGCGCGTTTATGCTGTAGCAGAAAATGAACTGGACAAAGGTTTGCATAAGAAACAGTAACATTATGATCATATCAGCAGTGCTCTCACCAGTGTTTAAAAATTGCCACATAAAAACGACAAGCCAAAATTATTCTCTTAGATCTTCAATGACCACAATGAGGTTTATACTGAGAGCAAATGAGGGTGACTCTCTTGGTAATCTACAGTGCTTGATACTATTCTGGTATCAGTTTTTTGTAATCGTAAACTCTGGGTCTATGAGACAAGATCAATACATCTATATACAAACAGTATTAGCTGAATCATATTGAGGTTTAAAGAGCCATTATCAAATCATTGGACAACATCACGACAACAGCATGAATCCAAACACCCATAGCAACCTGATGCACAGACATTCTGGTGTAGATTATGATTGTAAATACTTGTTCTGACAATTATTATATATGTATTTTTGGAATATTTGGAATATTTGGAATTATTTTGGTAAAATGTATCATTTTTTCAACAATATTATAGGTAGACATCTAAATGTGCTTCCCTATAAACAGATACTGAAAACTGGATTTATTAGATGTCCACATCTAAAGAAGGTCAAGAATTATATTTCGGTAAATTATAACCAAATATTATTGGGAACACATTGAGTTTACCACTCATTATAATTAGAATGAGTTTGATTCTGTAACGTGCATTGAACAGGATCGTTCTGTACGTCATTAACACAAACAGATTTCCAAACATTACAGCCTTCGAGATCATATGAATGAACACATGCAGCAACAGCCCCACGCTTACAGAACACAGCACACATACACAGAAACCTGCTGCCCACGCTGCTGTTCTATAAGTGTGCTAGACTGGTAGCCATTAGGACACGCAGCTTCGTTGCACCACTGCTGGATTCCATGAAAATGTCAAGACACACTTTAACACCGAATTTTTCACTGTTTCTGGGCAGATTCGCCCCCTTAAAAACACATATTTAAAGCTGCAATTTGTAACTTTTACAATGAAATAAACGGTTATTGAGCAAGTACGTGACGGATCGGTGTTCAACACAATCCTCTTATGTCACCCCAATTCACAACGGGAAGCTTACAATAATGATTTAGCATTTGAGCTGTCAGGTCAGATTTTGTGGGAAAGGTCTGTCCGTAAACAGAAAGAGGATCCAGCTGCTATATCGCATGTCTGTGTGCTGTGGATGCTGCAGCATTTGCAACTCATTTATACAGCTGTTGTGTAGAACGCAAACGAATCATCCACGTTAAGGAAATGACAGACATGGCGGCAGGGAGGCGAAAGTTGCAGACTGCAGCTTTAATGCGATATTTTTGATGCGCCGCTTTAGAAAATGGCTGATGGTGCAGGTTTAAGCACACAGAGCGCATGAAATCATGAATGCGGCGGGGTCCTCTGTGACGCGCTCGGCCCTGGCAGTGAATGCTTCACACTGATCTGCGCCATCTGCTCAGGTGCAGCGCGCCTCCAAAAACAACAGCGCTGCATTCACACTGTCTCTCTCGCCCCGTAACTCAGTGGAAAAACACTTCTATTTTCATCCTTTCCCCCAACTGCTTCAACACAGAGAGAGAGAGAGAGAGAGAGAGAGAGAGACCGTTTTACACACGTACTGTAACATGCATTTAGGATTACTGCATTGGCTCGGCATATGTCACAGACTGCCATTCAAACTGGCACAGGCCGACAGTATCGGCCCCCATTTGTCCTGTGGACACACTGACTGCGTGAGCGCCCAGACAGCGTTCACTACAGCCTCGGGCCCGTGAAAGGACAGGCCATGCGCCTGATCGGAGGGCATGGAGGGGTTAGCGAGGGGTGTTACACTGTCTACAGGAAGTGACTGATGTTCCTCCACAGCAGTATAATGTTACTGCTCTAAATACTCCTCTGACCACAGCACACAAATATTTACAGCAGTGACGACCGCATTCTACAACCAGTCACTTCAGAAGCACCCCGTTAGTGACACTCCTGTTTACACTGAAGGTAGCTAGCGATAGCAAGCTAGCTTTGGAAACATAAGATCCCTCCCTCCGCTCAGAGCGATCTCCAAAGCCACGCCTCCTTCAACACATGAGCGCTTACATAGTTTGACAGGCAAGCAGGATGTCCTATCGTTGCATTCGGACCAAATGCAGCAAATGCATGAACTTGTGTATTCTGCACACACTCAATAATAATTCTCACTTTTAAATTTGTACAATATGCACGTGGTCAGGGTGGTAGAGGTCAGTCTGAAGCTGATGGACACACCAAAAGTTCATCGATCCACAAGACCAGTGAGATCAGAACACATCTGATCACAGCTTCCGCCGGACTCTACTTGACAAATCATCACAACACCCTTCATTATTCTCTACAGGTTCACTTGTTTTGATACGAATATATCACAACTTTTCAGAATGCATGTAAATGTGTGTTAATATAACATCAGAACTGAACGGGAGAGGAAAGCACTAAACCTGTTGACTTTTAAGACCACTACACAGAGTGCTGCTTTATTGTGGTGGTATTGATTTGATCTCCTCTACCACACACACACACACACACACACACACACACTTTATACAGCTTTTTCCCACGGTTGTCCATTAGCATGCAAAGACGGTGTTGGCTATCAAGTACCGGCAGACAGCGCAGATGAACGGACACTCAAACAAAACAGTCACTGCAGACCGTCACACACAAACTCTGACCGTTCTCAGCCCATTTATCTGACCAGAGAAGCTGGGAAAAAGATGCTTTGAGACAAGAATCGTTTCATGATTATTCTGCCCCCATTTCACCGAACGCAGGCAGCTGTAAACTGCAGCGTCTTCTCTTACACAAACACCATTCATTAAAACAAGTTGCATACAGTGACACTGTGGCTGCCACAAGGATCTACTTGTGATTGGCCCAGCTGACAGCCAATAAGAAGCCTGGCTTATGGATGACAGGACAGGACAGGACACAGATCTGTGAGGGAGCAGATGGCCGTATGTATGACACGGAGTTCACGGTAAAAGTGATAATGAAGTGACAGAACACATATACATCAGAACCATTTAAATCAACAGAACCACAAGCTACCTGAACGAGCCGTGAGGACGAGCTACAAAAACACAATTCTTAAAGGCACGGTAGGTGATTTTATTTTCTCCATAAATATTGTTTGATTCTGGTTGAAAGTGTCTTCACATCCTGACAGCAGTCACTAACTGATCTAAATATACTTTTGAAGGTGCAGGACCACACAGTGTTTGTCCAATCATTGCAATCGGTCTATCAAATGATGTATCTGCATACCTCTGCGCACCGGAGGGGGCGTGGCTTTGGAGATCACTCTGAAGGGAGGGCGGGATCTTATGGTTCAAAGCTAGCTTGCTATTGCTAGCCCCTTTGAAACTGTCGACCCTACCTTTAATAAACAGATGCTAGAACTATTAAATCACAACTAGACTTTAGCTTTAACATATTCTGTTGACTTAATGCAGAATAAATCTGAGATATATAAATATATATAAATATATTTATATATATACACACACACGACAGCTACATTTACTGACAGCGTTTTACGAATTCAGGATCTAGTATTTGTTGTAGTTAGCTAGCAGCATATAAAAACATTAGCTAGGTAACAAAAAACACACAGCGGACGTTCGTTATAGCAGGGCCGCATCGTGTGGCGTATTACAAATGAGACAGAGCGCTGAAATTCAGACTATGGAGTTAATTAAGACACACGTTTCTGTCTGAGCTGGATAACAACAAAACAAAAGGATAAATATTTATTCTGGAGCAGAACGTGTTGACTCGGTGCTCGGACATCTTGCGTGTCATTGTCACTGTGTTTTTCATGAGCCGTGTGACTCATGAGCCCATATGTCCAGAAACTCAGATCTCAGAACAGCTCAGCGGTTACACGCGTCATTCACAATGCATTTGTGTCATTAATATTCATGAGGGCGGGAAACAGGGGACCTGCACGCTTTATACACATTTTCAACAACAACAAAGACAAAAATAACAGTCCACAAATACGCGTAAAACAAGTCAGATTCATTATAAAGGCTAAATAAGACCGTACAATAAAACACAGAGAAACTGGATGAAAATCAGGAGAAATGTGTCTGAGTAGCTGTGTGTGTGTGAGCGCTGTGTGTGTGTGTGTGAGCGCTGTGTGTTATTAATAGATGCAGAGTTTTTCAGTGTGCAATCTCCAATTCTCTCGCATTTTCATCTCATCTCTGCTGAGAATTCACTGTTTTTGTTTCTCTCCCTCTGTTCCAGCACACAGTGTTCAAAAATAACCTGTGTGTGTGTGTGTGTGTGTGTGTGTGTGTCTCAGGTGGAAGTGTACACTAGTGTTTCGGGCCCTGCAGAAGGACACACAAACACACACACACACACAGATCTGTGTGCGGGGGAGCTCAGCCGATAAAGTCACAAACATTCTGTTCCAGAATAAGATTAAGCACAATTGTGGCCATAATGACAATGAAGGCTAAAGTCTGTGACTTAATTTATGTGTGATTGTTTCTCGTTTAATATGCAGATCTGTCTGTGTGATGAACGCCAAGCTTCCATCTCACGACTCTCACAAAAGTGGAAAAGGAGGAGTTAAGACTGAAACACTCTGAACTGATTCAGGAAAGAGAATCAATGAATTAATTCATACCTGTCACCCTACAATTCATCGGTGCCACCAAAACCTTATATAAAATAAAACGTCAAAATTAAAAAGCAGCACATAGATACCACACAGCCTCAGTAGAGGAGGGGTGTGGAGGTGAACTCCTTCATAAGCAGTTTTTGGACATTTCCCATAAGTGTCATTTTCCTCCTCCTGATGTCTGTTATCAATCCACCCTGTGTGTTCTCGTCGCCCCCGCTCAGATCTGTGGCGTGTCTCCTGATGCGATCCGCCCTCAGAGAGGGGGAAGAAAACACAAGGACACAGTGGAAGGGAATTCCTCATTACCTCAGCAAACGCCCTGCCTCCCTCGCTCGCTGTCTCTCTGTATCGACCTGCACATGAGTGGGCAGGCAGCAACTGCTCACACACACCCCCACGACCAACTGAACTACACCAAAGCTTGTCATTAAGCCACCTATAGCCATTAAAATCGAGGTACAACATCGTAATTTCATCCTAGAAGCTAAGCTTTAAAAAGGCAACTAAATTAAACATCATAACTGAGTGAAATTTTGTTCAATGAGAGGAATCTACCCAGACTAAATATAGCAATTCCAACGGTGTATCAAAATATCCTGCAAGAGATACAGAGAAATAATTTCACATCTAAAACTGCCCTATTTTGAGGTCTTTGAAAGAATTTGCATGTAGCTCTGTGTGACATCACAGAATGATGTCAAAACCCACAGCACACGAGAGATTCGGAAAGCTGCAGTCTACAGCATGCACACAGACATGTGAACACAATTGCATGCGACAGCCATGCTCGCATTCATGTCAAAGCATTTTTATACAGACTTAAACTTCAGTGCATTTTCAAACTCTTTGACCTATTTTTTTAGCTCTTTTAGCCCTGCTGTCTGTCAAAGGGATTATGACTACATTTCCCATCATGCACTGGAGCTGTGAGTCATACTTTTAATGAGGTATCTGATGTGAGAAATAAAAAGACACTAACGCTGCAACTGTGAGAGATTAGCCGATCAATGCAAGAGTAGAATAGCCCGTACTGATGATTTTCACATGTATGCATACCTGCGCGCGCACACACACATGCACGCACGCACACACACACACACACATACACACACCTTACTGTATTCAGTGATGTATTGCTGATATCCACGCAGCATCAGTTGCTTGCGGTTTTGACACGCATCACATGCAGCAGCGAGCGCGTTTCAGTCCACGCTAACGGAGAACAGACAGATCTCCACCTCTCCACTCTGCGTCCTCCCTCGCTTCGTGCCTGACGCCCCCCCGCTTTTTCTCAATGAAGCACAGGCGATCTCTCTCTTTCTCTCTCCCTCTGTCTGAATGTGAGCATGCGCTCATTTGCTTCACTTCGTTGTTCGCCCGCCCATCTCCATCACCAGCTGCCTCTCTCTCTCTCAACACAACTGTCACAGTGTCACTGATGAGGATCTCAAAGCTAAAACCAAAGAGTGACTAACAAAATACACCTATTAAATACAATTAAACGATTAAAAAACATTGAAAGAAACAACTGGTCTAGACTCTTTAAACAGCAAATGGATCAGAAGACTTTAGCTGCTCTCTTAAACTTTAGTCTTGTGAGCAGGGTTCAACATCAGAACCTCTGAACTGCTGAACTGAGCAGCTCTGGTCTTAAGGTTCTACATAGCACAGATAATCCCCCCAGTGCTTGTGTGAGTTGACCTGGCTGAAGATCCGCATAAAGAGAGAACCTGAACTGTGTGTGTGTGTGTGTAAGCCGTCTACAACCGAGTGTAAGATATCGCAACATCAACAAGTCAACAATTTAATGTTATGCCTGTGTCACTAAGAGGACCAAACAGAACAGCAAAAACAGCAACCCTTTCCAAACAGGTTTCTCAAACAAACAGGAATGCTTTAAAACAGAATTACTGAGGACCTTATAAAGCTGTGAAGAGTCAGAGATGATTTATTATAACTGAGTGTGCTCAACTGAAAGTCATTCACACTAAGGATGCCTTGAGGGTGACTAAATTATTGATTCATTTTCATTTTTGAGTAAACTATTCCTTTAATGTGCCTGATTAAGACTCACAAACTTTCTGACACAAACTAGCCATTTTACACCCTGTATAACTAGATAATTGACTACAGACGTTTCCATGACTGTAAGTCACATTTATTTAATGAACCTGCGAATGTGTTTTTAGGTTTTCCGCGACGACAGAATAAGACTGAAGACTGCAGGCTGACAGGGAACCCTGTCGATGACAACAGTTGTCAGGGCAGCAAAGCTCTTTATTGAAGATCAATAGAAACTGGAGATGTGTGGTCATAAAATATCAGACAGACAGACAGACAGACAGACAGACGTATTACTGAGGGAAACACATCCTCTGGCCTTCCTCATCTGTGAGCAAGCCCCATAAACTCTAATCTACTTAAAACGGGCCAGGATGGTGGACTAATTGACTATACTGACTAGCTGGTTAGTAAGATTGACTAGTAAATTTATTTAGATTTTTAATTGAGCATTCATTGAGCTTCAATGTTATAAAGAAGGTTTATAGCAATAATGTTTTCAAAAAGGTTTCCCACAATCCTCCATGTTATAACGCTCCTTCGTCCGTCACGCACAAAGAACTGATTGAGGCAGTGCTGTTGTTTTAAAACAAACAATGCTTTGAAAGCACCACAGAGCCAAACTTTTTACATGTAATTGTCTAATTACTTGACTAGTCGATCAATCAACCTATGGTTAACCACCCACAGAGCCACGGAAACCTTTCCGACTTCGCCAGCCTGTTTAAATGTGTCTGTTATAAAAGGATGTCCGTTTCTCTGTCCTTCTTCAAAGCAGTAAAGTGACCAGTTACCAGACATAAGAGCCTTAATCCTCTGTGTTTCCTTTAGTCACTGCCATCCAGCAACCATTAATAATTCACAGAGAGAGAGAGAGGTGGTTGTGCAAAGAACAGAGAAAATGAGGCAGAAGCAGTAGGGAACCAGCAGCGATAACAGCAAATGAGGACGAGAGAGAGAGAGAGAGAGAGAGAGAGAGAAAGAACAGCAGAGAAGGAGAAAAGCAGGAATTAGAGGAAGAGATGAGAGGAAAGGTGCGAGATGAGGAGAGAATCGCACAGCATCATGGATCTGGGAGGCAAAGAGGAGCGAGAGAGAGAGCGCGAGGGAGGTGCAGCACATGCTCCAGCAGGCATCTATAAATAGCTCTTCAAATCTCTCAAGAAAAAAACAGCATACAGCCTGCGCTACTGCACTCACACCATAAAACCAAAATCCACATGCGCCGCGCTCATAATGATACAAGCATAATAACATGCAGCACTAGTCGGTGATAATCACTAAATCTGGATATCACATCCAGTCCTATACACACACACACACACAGAGAAAAAGGCAGCACGATACAGCTTATCAATATTAAAGCACCTCTTCCAGCTGAACATGAGCGAGTCTCACACACTGTGTTACATGTGGGCGTAATGCACCAAACATAACCACAAACGCTCTGTTCCTTTCCCGCACACAATATCACCATGTAAACAACTATCCCGCTTGTTGTGATTAAAACAACTTTGGACACAGAAATGATCCGGTGTACGCCAGGTGAAACATTTAGATTCAAATGTACTTTTCTCGAGGTTTGGGCCAAAGCAACATGTTGAACTCGTGGTAAACATGTCATCAGGAAGACTGATAGAGTGAGAATGTTTTGTTGGAGTCCATTTCAAATTTAACAACACAACCAGTATTTAAGTTCACACAAAACAGCTCAGACTTGTATCTTCAGCCTCTCAACATCTTCCAAAACTGATCTTCATTTAAGATAAACATTCTATATGTTGAACATGTACTGGTAAACGCTGGCCAGATTTGTCAATTATGAACTGAAAGCCAGTTTAGCTTTAAGCTATGGAGTTAAAGCAGTGCCTGTAATACCTACCCAATAAAGACATGTTTAAACAACCACCCTGGGTTAAAAAGTTCATACACTCATACATGTGCTCCACAATGTCATAGAAGAACCCTTTTAACTGTACTGGTTCCACATAGAACCTAACATCTATAAAACCTTTCTGTTTCACAAAAGCTCTTTGTACTGGAAAAGAGTTCTTTAGACTATATCAAGGTAAAAAAATGGTTCTTTTAAGAACCTCCGACCGAATGGTTCTTTGGGGAACCAAAAACAGTTCTTCTATGGCAAAGGTGTGAAGAACCTTTTAAGACTCTTCATTTTGAGAATGCAGTGTAGTGTGCCCTAACTAGTGTGTCCTAGTGTGACTACCAAGTGTTGCTGCACTTCAACCGGAAGAACATGGGTTCGATTGCCAGGTAATGCACGGCCTAATAAAAAGTATAGCTTTACAGCATCAACTGCCAAACGCATCATGATCTCAGATGACATTATAATGCCAGTTAACATAAGATCTGAAGAAAATGCTTTTGGCAACAATAATTTATTTGCCAGCTCGTTAGCAGACCTAGAAAGATTCTGCAAATGTATTGTAATTCTGGACACATGTTGTAAATAGATTTAAATATAGTAAACTGGTTTTAACAGCCTACTATACTCTTACAGGCAGCTGAGGGCATGCCGGAATAAAATAGACAACAAATGAAAAGTTAAGGCTTTTCTGAATGAAATCATTTTCAAACATGAAGATGCTTAAAAGACAGGAGAACAATTTCAGACAGTCACATTCTGTTTGGACTGACCCATCCAAAGACTGCTGCACCAGCAGCTGTACAATAAATGGTCAAAAGCTCTATATAACGCTTAAATATACCCAAAAACATATTTAACCATTTAATGATTCAAATGTTCAACCAATCTAGAACAATGAGAGCTTACAAATAACGATTACATCTACACATAGATTTCATAACACCTGTACGTTTCTTATAAAAATGATTTCAGATAATCATCTAAATTTATAATAAACATCATCTTGCATCTACAAGACTCCTACCTGAGCATACAGCATATCAACACCTGAAACTCCAGAATGAGGCTCATCAGAGCGCACAACAGATTATAAGAGGCAATATTCAATAGACACACAAAAACACTGATAATTAAGCGTTTCTGTACTTACACCAGCCATACTAAATAATTCAACGAAGATTGATTTCCCATCTCTGCACTGGCTTGCTAAAACCAGAAGCCCAAACGTGTGTATTAGCAGCATCACGAGCGAAACACAGACTGTTACTGGTATATCACCTGATGTGGACGATTTTGTTTGGTTATATTGTAGAGAAACATCACACAGATTATGTTATGTATTACATATACAGATCACATAACAGTACATTTGGTGGCTATCTGAGACCACGGCTTTACTGCACTCATTTCATTCACGCAAATATAAACAAAACACACTTTACACACACACATACGCTTGTAAAAACCCTCGACACTTCAGCCTAACAGCACAACCAGTATTTAAGTTCACACAAAACAGCTCAGACTTGTATCTTCAGCCTCTCAACATCTTCCAAAACTGATCTTCATTTGAGATAAACATTCTATATGTTGAACATGTACTGGTAAACGCTGGCCAGACTTGTCAATTATGAACTGAAAGCCAGTTTAGCTTTAAGCTATGGAGTTAAAGCAGTGCCTGTGACTCAAAACCTTTCCTCTGCCAAGCGAAATACTTACATTTTTAATGCAAATCACTTATTTGATTATTAAAAGAAAAGTTCACCCGCAACAATCATTCTTTTAACATCTACTCATGTCCTTCCCAAACCACGACTTTTGTTTCTTCTGTGGAACACCCAAGATGATGAGATGTTTAATCTTTAGTGGCTGAACACCTACAGCTTAAAACAACAGCACCAACATCCTTTTGTGCTCCACAGAACAGAGAAACAGGTTTCCCCAGACAAAAGAGCATGAAAACGACGTCAGGGTTTTAAGGTGACTAATAACGTAAGCTTGCATGGCAAAAGTACACTTTTAAAAACTAACAACAAGTGTATCACGTTGATCTGAGTGGCATAAACAAGCACCTTTTGACTGACGCGCACTATATCCTTCACGAAAACGTACTGTTGTGGTAACGTGGTACAGTATTGGTATCGGACCACTAGATCCGGTAATCCCATGGTACACTGATACCATGACGCATAACTAACCCAGATCGTGGTACCGTCACGAGCATGGCACCGTAAAGCACTTCAGGGAACACAATGGTGTTACGTATCCAAAACACGGTGGTATTTTCGTCGTACTATTTGTATTTAGGGGTAAAAACACAGTTAGCAACCCGGCTAGCGCCCCTGCTATCTAGGTAACAATCAATCATAGTAAAGATAGACTTACATGCATCGTGACAGAGGCGCATTTAAAGGGAAAGTGCGCCGTCGTGTAGTGTACTAGATAGTGTACTCGTAGATGTGCGCTAAGCTCTGCTCACCATCGGCTAGCGCCGCGAGACTCTTTAACAAGCGCGCCGTTTCAAACTGAACGCGACGTGAGCGTCTAAAACGCTCCGGTTCAGAAGGCGAGCGTTGTGACGCGACGCGGCGACGAGAACGCTGCGGTTATAATACAACAACTCGCGTACACCGCGCTTCCTTGGTTACTACCGGAGCGTCCTGCTTTTGTCGCGTCGCGGTCACTGTATTTACACCCTTAACCGTCATGTATCGGCGACTAGTTCGGGCTTCACACGCGTTAACGCACACAATCGCGCGTCGACACCTGTGTCATCTGAAGCGTTCAAACGCGCTCACTTACCGTGTAATCCCCGGTGCTCATTTAATCCGCCGGCCGCCGCTGCGGTGAGGCGTCGGGACGCGTGCCGTCGCGTTGTTTTATTAAATTTAGACTGAATATTAATGACACACTGTCGCTTAACTGGTTAGCCCGTGGCGGCTAAGCGCAAACGGCCGCCTCGCGAACTCGTAACGACATTAGCAGCGCTCAGGATGGGCTGAGAAAACACAATTACAACGGGCGAGCCCCTGGATATACATACCGACCACCCGGTAGCCGAATAACGACAGCCCGCTGCCGCTCAACGCCGTTAAACCGCCACCAAGCACGAGCTCGCGGAAAGCGCTCGCGACTGTCAACACCGCGCAGCGCGATCGAACTGGAACTTGAGTGGGCGGGGCCGTGACGTCACCGGCGCCGTGTGGAAGACGGAGCGGATCGCGTTCGCTTGAACGGAAGCAAACGGCGTAAAACACACACGGTGACACGGAGTGAGACGCGGCGTAAGTCTCAGATCCCGCTCTCTTACGTTCTCACGTTCAACACGAGCAAGAGACTGAAACGAAATGAAGGGAACGTGCGAACGCTTTCTGTGCTTTACGTCACTGATCGTGTGTTCTTTATAACGTAAGCAGAAGATGTCGCTCTTTCTTCGCTTCAGTGTTGGTTAAATATAAAAGCAGGGTTTAGAAATATATGTGGCACTTTTTACACTGTACAGTGTCGCTGCCTTGTTGCAATGTGTTCAAGAAAACCACTGACAAGATTTCACACAAATAACCAAATTATACACAGTAACCCAAAATTATGAGCACACCTACTCATTCTCTACTGTTATTTTCCTATTATAGAATAATTGAAAAGTCAGCAAAACACTCTTTATCTTCTTCATAATTGCCTACGTTTGTCTGCAGTTACAATCTTTTTCTAAAAAGTTGAATCACTGTTACTTCCACTTCTAAAAATCATCATTTTTTAGATGTTGCATTAACATTATTGCTTGGTTACAAGAACATTCTTCAAACATTTTAAAACTTTCCACTAACACTCGCGAATAACGTTTTCGATTGACATTTCACATTAAAAAAGTTCTACTAACGTTACTGCAAGAACGTTTTTGATAATCCTGAAAGAACTTTTAGAGAACATAAGCCAACATTCTGAGAACGTTCCCTGTTAGACGTGTGTGAGATCTTACACCTGTTTGTAAGTCATGTGCCAGATATGTTAAACTGGCCTCGTTTGTGTGTACTAACTATCACTTGTTGATTTTCTGAGGTCAGAGTAGGAACATTCCAAATAAAGCACATAATGAACTCACGGTTTACTTTCACCTTTACCCCACTTAGTGTGGCAACATAGCACATCAAACTGCACCTTTAAATGTATATATAATAATCCCCAATTATAAATAATAAAGCTATAACAAGTACATCTTTCAGTTTTATTTTATTGAAAAATCTTTTGACATCATCAGAGTTATGGTATAGTCTTATCTCTGCAGCACGTACGACTGTCAGGTGACTTTAGTGATTCATATTTCAGCCCCCTGTGAACATATGCTGTATCTAAATTATATGATGTATGATACCGTATGTAAAGGCCATTTAGATCTGACCAGTTTTATATAACCCATTATAAAACATCCAAAATATCATTTAAAGCTGCAATCTGTAAGTGTTTTGGGTCAAAAATGAACAAAAATCAGGCGCTGAGCAAGTAAATGACAGATCAGTGTTCAGTATGGTCCCCTTACGTTACCTCGATTCGCAACTGTAAAGTTATAATAATGATTTAGAATTTGAGCTGTCGGGTCCAATTTCCTGACTTCATTCAACACATGTAATCAATTTTATGTTTCTATGTACGTACTGCAGCTTTAGGAAACTGAATAATTTAGATAAACTCTTAGTAAATGACATCCAACTCAATTAAACCAAACCATGAAATGTGTGGTATCACATCTCATTCAGGCAATAAGAAATAAATGACAGAGAAGCAGCAGTAAGAAATAAATCCATTTCATTTCTGACGAGAAGAGAACAGCCCATATAAGCATAACGCAACTCATGTGCATGTCATAATGACATCAGGGTTCAAACCGGCTGTGTACATTCAATATCAAATTATAATAATGTCACATGCATAAGATAACTAAACTCTGTATCAGTGTTTCTCAACTCTCAGCGGCCTTTAGAGTTTAGCTGCAGCTTTGATCAAACTCACTCGCCAGACCTTGACTAGCTTGTTCAGACGAGTTTGATCATGTGCCTGTGAGTGATGCACTTCCACGATCTCACCTGTAGGCGGCGACTGCACACTGTGAGCGCTGCCGTGCGTGAAGAGATCTAACTAGCATCTAACAAACATGTTTATCTGTTTAAATGACACTTTATACACCGTACACTACATAGACTATGTCACACGCACACTTTTAAACTTTTTTCATTATTAAAACAGATCGTGTTCCCTATCAGCAGTTCTGTCATTTTGAATTCCAGCACTTGACGTTACAGTCTGTTGCGGATGAATCTCTTGTTGTTGTTGTCATCATTTGTCGCTTTAATTATAACGTCTGTATCTAAATACCTAAATAATTCATGCAGTAAAGGGGCAGATAATACTAAGTTTGGTGCCAAAACACAGTGTGTGAGAGCACAACCCCGTGAAGTGGCGTTTTTTAACTTTTAAAATAAACCACAGGCTGAACTGCAACACAAACAATATAACCATGATAACATGACAATGATATTTCAATACAATATCCTGATAAATATCCTAAATGTGCTGACGTAAGTTATAGGTAGTTATATTTATGATGAAACTCCACAGGTGATATACGATCTGCTCCAAACCAGTTTATCCCCAACAAAATTTTCTTCCATTGCGTCATAATTTACCCATCCAGTTTTGTCTTGTGGTTTATTTGGTTTGGATGGGTTCAGGTGAGGGTGTTGGGGGTCATTGGGAGAAAGGTGACGCGGGGAACTTTGCTCTCTGGTTGTTGGTGAGGCAGAGACTGGACCTCTGGTGCGCGGCGGGGCGACTCGACGTGGCACTGTAAGTGTCGTATGTTTATTTATTAGTGCTAATGATTAACGTCAAGTTGTCTATATAGGTTTAATTACGAAGCGCACACGTGCATTCCCGCAGCTTCTCCTTCACCTGCGCGTCCGCGTCTTCCCTCCCCTGGCGCGACCACGTGCGTATTTGTGAGAGCGCGAGTGTGCTCGACGCGATCATTGGTGCGTCCTTTAAACGTGTCACAACTTTTGATGGATTACCCCACTTCTGAGACTCACTTTCCACAGTCCACTCACTAGTGCGCAACTCTCCAAGCGTCTCTCCAAACTTACCCTTGTGAGACCCAGCGAAGACAACATGCCTCCTCTGACATTCTCGTGGCTGTCTTTCTTCTCCATGTGGGTGTATCTGTGTCCCGAACGAGACCACGCCGGGTTCGGGACGGCGCTGCTGTCCACGCTGGTGGTGCTGAGCGCGCTCACGGTGGAGGGAGCGAGCGCAGCTGCCACGGCGGCCGCATCCTCAAGCTGCCCGACGTGCGGTATGCCGGCGATGGAGAAGGGCGCGGAGGAGCGTTACCTGATCGAGATGGCCAAACAACAGATTCTGAACAAGCTTCACCTGCGCGAGAGGCCAAACATCACGCAGACGGTGCCGCGGGCCGCGCTCATGACGGCGCTCCGCAAGTTACACGCAGGCCGTGTCAGACAGGACGGAACTCTAGAGCTGGAAAATAACTCAGCAAACCAACACGTGGCGTACGAGATAGTCAGTTTTGCTGATGTCGGTGAGTATTCGGAGTCATCTGGCCGCATTTATGAATTATACAATTCATAGAGTTACTTTCTCTCTTTTTAATTAGTGAGTGAGAGAGAGATATGACCGTTGAGTGTTCTTGGGCATGTCATAAATGTACCAACAGCTTTGTGTAGGAATAACAAACTATTTCTGTTGTTTTTTTGTAAATTTGAGAAAATATTGTGTAAAAAATTACATCACAGTATCTGTGTCCTTCCATTCCTGTTGCATATCCATATTGTCCTCTAAGTGTGAGCATTTGTGTATGTTTTCAGAAGGCGACGTCTCCGCTGGTATCAGCACCCACTTGTCGTTTCAGTTCCTGCAGGAGAAGGGTCACAGCGTGCAGGTCCTGCAGTCGTCTCTGTGGCTGTATGTGCAGCCAGCCGACGGATCTCAGCACACCGGGCGTTTGGCGGCCGAAATCTACCTGACGGGTAAGGGAAGCAACAATCGCACGCTGCTGGTTCAGAGGAGCGTGGAGGCCGCGCGGGGTGGATGGCAGACCTTCCCCGTTACCAGTGCCCTGCAGACTTTCCTAGATGGAGATCAGCAGAGTCTTCGTCTGGAGGTGCGCTGCGAAGAGGGGGGGCGCAATATGTGCGGCCATGACGCTTCCAGCGACTCCTCCCAGCGGCCGTTCCTGGTTGCCCAAGTGCGGCTACGTGACGACCCCTCCAAACACGCGGTGAGCAAACGCTCGCTGAAGTGCGGTGAAGACACGAGCGTGTGCTGCAAGAAAGACTTCTACATCAAGTTCCGTGACATCCAGTGGCAGGACTGGATCATAGCGCCGGAGGGCTACCACATGAACTACTGCATGGGTCAGTGTCCCCAGCACCTGTCCGGCTCTCCCGGCATCGCCTCGTCATTCCATGCCACAGTTTTCAGCCAGCTGAAGGCCAACGGCATCCACACGGCAGTATCATCCTGCTGCGTGCCCATCCAGAGACGACCGCTCTCCATGGTCTACTTCAACTCTCAGCACACCATCGTCAAGACCGACGTCCCGGACATGATCGTAGAGTCCTGTGGGTGCACGTAGAGAACAATTTCACGAGATAATATAATTATACTGTTTTGTACACACACACACACACACTTTCATTATACTTGCAGTATGCAACATTACCTAAAGCTACAGTGGGATCCAAAAGTCAGAGACCACTTGGTACAAAGGTTAGATGTTCTTGCTTCCACTGAGAAACACAAGATGCACTGTGGAACCTTCTCAGAACTTGCTGGAGAACATCTTAGATCATCATGTTTTGAGCATGCAGCTCCAGTGCTGCTGTCAGTAAAGATAAAGAGAGACACACACAAAGACATCCTCAAATTCAGTTCAACGTTTCAATCAAATCGTAATGTTAAGAATAATATTTGTTTTATACTGAATTTTCAGTGCTGTCGGGCTTTCAGGCCCCATGGTGTTTTTACGTAATATAAGAACGTAATCAGGAACCAGGAGAAGGTCAAATATTCCTGAAAGCTTTAATGTAACCGGACTCATGGGAAGAGCTTCTGTATATGACGGGTTTTATAGATGCTAAATGTCGAAATACTCAGGGAACTCCAAGCCACTGTAAAAGCCATTACATGACACACTGTACTGATTAGTCTGATCTGTGCTGAGGCCAGTGGTCTGCTCTCAGCCTGCTTACCCAACACCAGGTAAACATTGAGCTGTTGCCACACGTCCTGATCTGCTGGCATACCCGTATCTGATGAACATTTGAGGGGAACAGAAATCAGATGAGATTCATACGTTCACACATGCCAACAGAAAAGAATATTTCCCTCTGAATAGTTCTCAAAGCTTTTTGACTTTTGTTTACGCTGAGCACTAGCAAATGCAATCACATGCACGTTTTGGCTTCTGTTTAAAGCTACTCGTTCATTTGAGAGAGATTAGGTTTTGTAATAAATAATAATATTAATAATAATAACTTATAATAATAACTATTTATGTAGCTCCTTTCCCAAAGCTCAATGTTTGCTTTGCAAATAATGTACAATAACCTACAAACAAAAACAAATGTATGCACCATATTTTGATGCAGGGTTTGTTTTTCTCGTCTGTTGTTTTTTAAGCACTTCCTTCTGTAGACATGCATTTATTCACAGGGATAAAAGTATTTTAGTTTTTTTATTTTGCATTTTTAGGCTAACAGCATTTTTCTGCACGTTTACAGTTATTTCTTTAGGGGTTGTGGAAAATCTACCCCAATATCTCCATAAGGAGATCATCTTTCTCTTGTGCTTTACTGTCCATTATTTAAAAAAAACGACAAATGTCTTTTGCTCTTACAGTCAATATATCTGCAGCTGCACTTTATTTGTTATGTATGGAAAGTGTTGTTTGGTTTTTTTGGTATAACTCAAATCCAATCTGCGTTTGTTTGTGTTTTTTGAGTTATGCTGTACTGTAACTTTCAGTATTACTGTAAGCGAAATCTTTCCACAGTAGCGTTCGCTCACGCTCAGAATAATTTCTATAATTTTGTACTAAAGGATTATTTTCTTATGTGCGAGATGGCTCAGAAATCTGTACTGTATGGAACGTTGTGATTTTGCTGAAATGTGTATTTTTAAAAATAAACACTTTACCTACTGCTTCCTAATGTGTGCTTTCAAAAAAAAAACCAGACCATAAACATGTTACATGTCTGAAACATCTAAATAAGGTCAAATGTCATATGAAACACAAAATCAATAAAATAAATAATGGGCTAATATTTGAAGTACATTATAACTGGCTAATATTTGACCGGTATTTTGGCATGTCTTCATGCAGACCGATCATACATGCACATCTTCATGAGAACGATAGAACATATCTTATCAGTTGACAAATAATTGATCATTGTGGTCGGTAAAACAGTCGTATTTCTATGAAGGCAATCAATAATGTCTAAAAGGCAAAGAGCGTGTTTTTCTTGGGCAAATAAATGAAGTGGTTTTTATAGTCATCTATATTTGTTGAGTCAACAGCCGTAACATTTACCTGGCATGATTTGATCTGCTGGACAAAGACTGCTCTACGACGTGTGCATGATGAAAACCACATTTGTTTGGTTTTGCTGCAAACACGACATTAACATGAACATCACAACATGTCAAACTTAAACTTACTGCACAATTAAAACTCGTTGTGGGGGACCGATCTGACCCTGCTGTGGTACGAGAGATGTAATGTGAAACAGGCGGTCTGGCACATCTCGTCAGCATGTGTACAGAAGAGTTGCATTTTGTCCCTGACTGTCTGTCTTTCCGTGCACCTGCGAGCGTGATTCAGTGAGCTGCTGTGACTCAGTGTCGTCTGTCTGTATCGCTTTCGCCATTTCAGTCATCCCAGTCATCCCAGTCACCATCTCAACATCTGAAATCAGTTCCCACACCTTCTGCCCTCTGCACTGACTGCTGGATCATTAACAAATCATCAGAAGTCACAGAACAGAACAGTTACAGAAATCACACTCACAAACAGCTGTTTCCAAAAACAACTAGAAATAGTTATACCGACTACAAAGGTTTCCATGAATTTGTAAGATTTTATTCATCTTTTCCAGGTGAATAAAATTTATTTTCATCTTTTATTCTTTGAGTTTTCCAGGTTTTCCCTGACAAAAGGCTTTGTTTATTAAACTACCCTGCATACTGTACGTTCATTAACTACCCTGCATACTGTATGTTCAATAACTACCCTGCATACTGTACATTCACTAAACTACCCTGCATACTGTACATTCATTATACCACCCTGCATACTGTACATTCATTAACTACCTTACATACTGTTTGTGTATTAACTACCCTGCATACTGTACGTTCATTAAACTACCCTGCATACTGTCTGTTCATTATACTACCCTGCATACTGTCTGTTCATTATACTACCCTGCATACTGTAG
>JAZGTJ010001794.1:0-36603 GCA_036877575.1 Botia almorhae
GAAAACATAGATCTCAGAACCATACGGTCACTTCTGGAAATGGTTCAAATATGCCAAAGATGCTGGAAAACTGAAGAATCTGCAGGACCTGGAGGATTTTTCCGAAGAACAGAAGCTCAGTTTAACTGTTCAGAACAAACAAGGCACTCATGAACAACCATCACAGCACACAAAACATTCATAGATCATCCAGGTAACCACACACACTATTAAGAACCAAGGGTGCCCAAACTTTTGCACAGGGCCATTTTAATCATTTCAGCCATATTTTTGTCTCTGAGGAGTATATGTAAACATATTTTATGTAAAATATGTCACTCAGGACAGTACTTAATAAAAAATAACATGCTTTGGGTATGATAAATCTTATTTTGTTGAAATTATTCAAATTTTCACAGATTCTACAAGGGGTGCCTAAACTTTTGCATACCACTGTAGTGGCTGGTGCCTCTTTTTTCACATTCCATACAAGTCAAATAATCTCAAATAATTAGGGCACTTTCAGTAGGTGTCTCAGTGGGTTCGTCACTGAGTGGGAACAACCAGTTTGAAACTGATCAGAATGGGAGAACTGTGTTTTGTCCTGTAACTATGCTATCTTACAGTCACAAAATATTCCTGCTGCAGGGGCTTTTTAACCAGAACTGAACACATGTGGACCTACTGGCATCCAAAGCTGCTCTAAATTCTTTTCACTCTTACTGTCTTCGAGTAAAGTTTGGATGCATGTCTTTAATTCTGGAGTCTTCTCTGGAATTCTGGATAAACACTATTTCCCTGTGTTTATCACACGTGAAACCATCAGTGCTGACAGAGAAGGCTACACTAAACATAACAAACAATGCAAGTGATGATAACAGGAGATGCCATCTGTTTCTGTGTTTGTTGATTTTTTATTTTCCATTTTTAGAATAAACGTTAAAATAAAATGTGAAACCTCACATTTTTTTGTGTCATCAGACATACATAACACCATTATTTAGTATAGCATCACATATTTTCCTGGTCATGGTCAACAAAACCTATACATTTAAGTGTCTCTTTGGAGATCTATTTAGACGCCAGGAACAACTATCTTTCCAGACTCAGATTAACTTTGTTACCCCAGTAAGTTTTATTGCTAGTTTTTAAAGGATTGTTTTTAAACTTGTAGCCACAGGGGTGTGAAATAACAAGCACCAGTGGGATTTCAGTTCAGCCGTCATCACACCAACACAGTCCTCTGAAAATCCAGTTAGACAGTGTTTTGAAATGGTCTAGCTTCTCTCAGTATAAAGCTAGTCACTTCAGTGGACTCAAAATGCTAGAGGGCCCAGCATCATCATTATCTTTCCTTTCCTGTCCACGACTGAGCTCAGCAATCTACCCCCGTTTTAAGGTTTGTTTCATTAGTATCATCCCGTCAGCGAACGACACGGTTTATCTGCGCTATCGTGTACCAAGGGTGGACGGTTGTGAAGACGAAAAGCCTCCTTTCTGATGTGCTGACAAAAAATCAATGGCTGCTTTCCTGCAGCCGGCTAATTAATGAAGCACTTGTGTCATGTTGGGTCCACAGAAAGTGGCTTTATGTCATACGATTGTATCAGTTTAAAGACATTGAACTACAGATTAAAGTGTCAGGAGGTTAGAAGCAAACACACATCTAGCTGTGTGCATGTGCAAGATAACATGTTTATTTCTCAGCTTTTTCTGCTTGCAATGTTAAAGTGAGATTTGACTGGAAAGTTCTCTCGCTGAAGAGAAACAGCAAAAAAAGAGAAACATTCGAAATGGCCACTTGCGAATTTCCAGTGCGGACAAGGTGGCAGTACAAACGCTTGATAGATGGCAGGGAATAAAAGGGCTTCTCCTGACAATCTTTCAGCAAATGTCAGCCTTTCATGGTGTTGAGAAGGCCCGTTTCATATCTATTACAGCAGGCTTTCCATGGCTGATATTTCAGATTTCAGTGCTCGCACTGCCGCAAATCCTCTGCCAATCTTCCCCATAAGAATCTTTGCCAGCCTCCCCGATGCATTCTTTGCCTGTACCTCCCTCGCTCGCGTCTTTGATGTGACAGAACAAACCATGACCTATTAGGATTAAGGCTCTGAAAAGATCTTTGATGCTGCTCAAGGTTCCTTTAAACTGGCAAACTGACAATATGAGCTGTGTGCAAGCAGGCTTTGAATGAGGAGATTGGTTGTCCTCATTGAGGTCTACAGTAACACCTCCGTTCCCCCACCTTCCTTCTCAACCTCAAACAACACCCCTGAACCCTGCGCGAAAAAAATCTTCTAGAGGTACAGCCTGGTGTGAGACGCCTACAAATATGTTTTTTGCTGTGGGTTTTGTGTTAGATTGCTACCGTCATCTGTTGAGGAAATCTTGGCTCGGTGCCCCTGCCATATCTGAACTGTTGCCCGAAATAAGAGCAAAACAATGGCTCATTTTACCCCACCCCCTTCTTATTCCTAAGGACATGTAAGCAACATCAAAAGAAACCGCAGATTATACAGCCGAGGATGTGTGAAGGACAGGGATAAATGCTGTGCCACATATTCAAAAGAAACAAGCTATGGAAAAACCTTTTAAAAGAAGAGTTAGTGTTCTATAGCTATATTGAATTTGAACCGCACCTACGAGCGCTTTTCTGTATCTTCTATATATTGCAGCACGCTGTTTTGATAGCTGTTGACCCCGTTGGGGAAATTTGTGCTAAAGGTGCGTGACTTTTTGCAGAAACAGATATCTGATGCAGAGGAAGTGTACTGTAAACTCTAAAACACGTAAACTGTGTTTGGCACTGAATTGATTCTAGAATTAAATAACGACATCTGTTATTATATTGCACTTCAGTGCAATACTGATCACTTTCAACTACAACATAATCTATGTTTCTATAAATCTTACCTAGCTGCCATTCATGGGAATATCAAAGGGAGTTTTGTACAGAAGACAAAGACTGGATCACTTAATGATACTGAGAAATAATGGTACATGGTAGATCTTTTCTTTTGCAGGGCCTGCTGCTGTAGTTTTAGTTTTGACCTTACCTTCATAACCTTATTGAACTTTTCTCAGCAGCTCTGCATTTCAATGCTCAATACTGCTGAAAGCCTCTTGGGTGGAAAAGAGGGGTGACTGATCTTTTTCAAGAAGAGCCTCAGCTTTCCTCGCTGATTTAGAGATTGCCTTTTTCATAAAAAAACAGCCAGAGATGATAAAAAGAAAAATCTTTCATAAAATATAGATACAAATGTGCTTTATTTATGTTGGTTTCACAGTTTTAAAAAATGTCCATAATTTTAATCTTTTTCTCAAGTTTTTATGTCAAGTGGTGTAACATCAAAGGAAATCAAAAGGGATTTGATAGCGCATCTGTTGGCCACAGATGATTTTGGTGTATAATTCTATTTTTAATCCTTGAGTAAAAACCCATAATCCACACACAGACATAGACATCTAGACCCAAATTCTGTCCTCTTCATCCGGTGTCCATTTTCATCCTCTTTTTAACATGAGATTGTCCTGTCAAGCCTTGTTGCTTTTCCATGTAAGCTGGAATGGCATATCTTGCTTAATATGATACCTGTCATATATCATGTTGATTGACTAAATGTCACATAGTGTCAGAAGTACATACTGTTTTAGTAGACAGTCTGAATACATTACCGTCTCATAGAGCACTGAGAGAGGTACAAGCCTTCACACACAATGACAGATATTTCTAATGCACGCCCATTTATTCAAATGCTCCAAATGTGTTGCAGTTATCGTCAGTTAAGTCAACTCTATATTTATAAACCAATTACAATCTTAATACCCCTAATTAGTTTTGTTAATATACATCTTATAATGAACAACAGAAATGTGCAATAATACCACGTATTTTATTTTCTGTGTTTTATTTTTCATTAGATGTAAAGGTGCTTTGAAGTTCAACTAGTTCATCTTCTGTAATTTCATTAGATGTAAAAAGATGATGATGATTATTTTATTTGACATTGCAGAATGTTAATTTGATTTTCAAGAGTCAACAAGTGTCAGAAGTTTATTATTGTCATTCAACCATATATAGCAAGTGCACTACATAGTGAAATGAAACAAGGTTCCTCTACGATCATGGTGCCACATAAGACATAAAATACATAGACAACAAGAGATTAGGTACAATCACACAGTTTCATATAAGTGCATGTGTGCAAACATGTGTAGACAGTGCAAACATCACAAAAAAAATCACCAAGTGCAGACATATGCAGACAGTAGAGACAAGTGCAAAACAAACAGTAAAAAACAACCAGTACACTAGAAACACACTACACTACAGTACAGTGGAGCACAGAGAGCAGAAATTCAACTATTAGCAGCACTTGTAAGGAGATTACGCACCAGAATGTAAAACAGTGTGCAAAAAGTGGAATATAAATCCTGAGTGTGTGTGTAATTGTGTTTGTGTGCATTGTGTTATAGTCCTGAGTGTGTGATTGTGTGTGTCAGTCCAGTTCATGAGAGTTCAGGGGTCTGATGGCTCGGGGGAAGAAACTGTTACACTGTTTCACAGTGTGAGTGCCCGGTACCTTTTTTCCAGATGGCAGAAGGGTAAAAACAACGTTGAGGTATGGAGGCCAGGTCTCCGCAGCAAGCCGAGATCACATAGTTTCTCCAACAGGTCATCATGCAGGATAGCTGTTGTTTGATTTTTGTACTGAATAGGTGTCTGGCCATTGTAGACATGAGTACCTCAGATGCGTACCACATGCTCAGATGTTCATGCAATGTGAAAGTTGGGCTCAAGTCAATAATGCACCATGGTGCACCATTTTGGATCTACTGCTGCACCGCCATCTTGGATATAAGTAAATAAGATGTTTTGGATATATTTTGGCAATGATATCAGGTTACAGTCCTCTAGAAAAATTAATGGGCTATTGGGCATTTTCTTGTTAGTATAATGTGTAAAATGACTAAACAATGGGTAATCTATATATATTTATGTCATTAACCTGATATTATGAGGTTGGGCTGTGTTACAGTGATACTGTTGGACAGTGATACAGAAATGTTGACATTAGCATCTGGTAATTGCATCTCCCAAACAAAGTAATAAAAGTACAGGCCATTTCTGTCTATCCTTAATCTGTGTGCTCTAAAGACAGCAAATAATGATCCTTTAAATGTTTATTCTAGGAATAACCACAGATTTCACAAGAAAACTTTTAAATGTGCTTTAACAGATTTAAGATGCTCAATTATATAAGGGCAAGTCATCTTCGTTAGGGCTTGCTAGTGGTTTTACAACCATCAAAACCGAGTGTGTCACTGGCTATTTAATATCACACATAGCTTTAAGCTTTTACGGTTAAAACAACAAACAAGGACATTTGTGAGGATGTTGAAATGAAGGTCACAATTACAGATGGTCTGCCTCATCTGCACCTTTGCAAAGCATTCCCAGAGTATTCTCTAGTATAAACACTGATCTAAATAAGACCTGACTGCTGATGATGTCACTGTGGTACCACGGTATTGGTGTCCCAAGTCCCCATATATTGCAAATGTCAAAGTGTTTTCTGAATACAGATTTATGCATTTATGAATTTTAATTTAAGTAACAATGTAGAACTAAGGGTAATTCAATATTAGCTGTTTACTTAAATCAATTTCTAATAATCCTAATAATTACAATGCTAAGAATCCTAGATATTTGCTCATCTCCTGTATAATTACATACAGAAATATATTGTGTTAGGTCAATTATAGCAGTGTTTTCAGTCCTGCTCTTGGGGACTCCCAGCGCTGTGAGTCCCCACAGATTTGTATGTATGTGTTGTATGTATGTTGTGTATGTCTCTCTTACCTGACACACTTTAGTGCATGAAGCTGTCTCCTAATGAGCTGATGATCTGAATCAGGTATGTTATGAAGGGAGACATACAACATGTGCAGAGCTGTGAGTCCCAAGACAAGGATCGAAAATCACTGAAATATGGGACGTTGTAAATCTTGTTAATTTCTATATTGCATATCCTGTGGGCAGTAATAATTACAGACATGTCCTTTTTCAGTAATAAACAGCACATCGTGTCATTTAAGGTCAAAGTACTGTCCTGTATTATAAAGTATTAAGCTGTCAGTAATTTGGTGCTTGGGCATATACCAGTATGGTCACTGTGAATTAACCTGCTGCTGTACAATTCCATCAGTAGTGGTTTAACTGCACAATCTCTCTTTGATTTCATTGCATTTGTGTTAGTGCAAGTATTTGTATAATTTGTAAAATAGTTTTTTATAACTTTACACTATAAATTCACAATTTACACATTGTGAAAACTCAAACATCAAATAGAACAAACAAATCTGAAGTTGGCCACTGAGTTGAGCAGATTTGTACATTTAAAAATTGGAATTTATTTTTATTAAATTTATTATTATTTTATTTTCTCTTTCACTCTCTTTTTATCTAAGTTATATCACTTCTAAGTTTTTATTTTCTTTCACTTCTAAGTTAAAAGACGTACAAACGTGTAGCAAGAGGTGAGAAGATCTGAAATTGTAGTTCCAGATTTTAGAGGCTGTGAGTTCAGACTTGTGCTATAAAATAAAGTAAAACTGTATCATAAGTTACTCTAAAGATCCAAATATATTTATTTGATATATTTTTGACTATTTGTCTGCAACTTCAAGTTAAGAACACAGATTTGTAATTCTTCAGGTATGGGTCTTCAGGTTTATTAGACTATTTTCACACTGGGCCGAAAATGTACAGACAGACATAAATTGTCTCATAAATAAAGTTTTCAGATTTAGTTCTACAAGTTTTGCTTTTCTTTTGTATAAATAAACTGTTTTCTTGTTCCTTGTCTTTTTTGTTTCTTGCGAGTCCAAAAGGCATTTCGAACCATTTAGTTCTTGCTGTTTAGTAGTTCATAGGTAAAATTTGGTATTTCATGAGATGTGAAGTGAAAAACTAATTGTAAATGCATGGATCTCAGTTGCTGTAAATATATGTTAAAATGATGAGTATTCTGTGATGTTGTCCAGCCGAGCATATATTCACTTCATAGGAATCATTTCTATTTTTGAATGTAAAAAAGTACTCAGATCATTTTTGATTTCAGGGGTGTATATAAACATTCAGTTCACCACGGCAGCGGTCGCGGCAGGCCTCCTCGTGTGAAGACCGACGAGTGTAAAGACCAGCGACACTACCTGCGTGACTGAGCAAAGACACCGACAAAGCACTTGAGTACTATTTTCTTTATTTTACCTCCTCTTGAACTACTTACCTCTTGCACTTTTATTATGTGTCTACTTATCCCTGTTGTTACTAACACTCACAAATCATGTGATGTACGCTACAGGCGTCCCAATCCTCATAACCTTCGTACTGTACATATGTCTTCTGATACATCACTAACTCTTTATGTGGGCCACTGGAATTGTCACTCTGCTGTTAACAAAGCAGACTTTATTACAATTATAGCTACTCACTCTAACCTCAACCTCATGGCTCTAACCGAGACCTGGATAAGACCTGAGGACACTGCGCACGTCCTGAATTTGCCAAGTGGTTGTTGTCCTGAGACCAACATCTTCGATGATGTCCCTGGGACAACAACTGCACGAGCCAATCGACGTTTACGATGTCATCGCGGCGCGCAGGACACTGCTACACATGCAACCCTCTCCACCAAATTCTCTTTCTCCCACACTACTCGTCAGACAGGGAGGGGTGGGGGGACTGGGCTACTGATTTCTAAGGACTGGAAATTCTCTTAGAGACCATCTATAGCTGCAATCCTTGGAATCTCATGCAACTACTATTACCCATCCCTTTCACTGTCATGTGGTTGTCATCTACTGTCCCCCAGGTCCATTAGCTCACTTCTTGGACGAGCTGGATGTTCTCCTGTCATCCTTCCCTGATGAGGACACTCCTCTACTGCTGCTTGGTGACTTCAACATCCATGTTGAAAGCCTCAAGCTTCTGACTTCCATACTCTTCTTGCCTCCTTTGACCTCAACAGAGTACCAACTTTAGCTACACATAAATCCGGTAACCAGCTCGACCTCATTTACACAAGACACTGCTCTGCTATTGACACACTGGTCACTCCACTACACACATCGGATTATTTTCTTCTCACACTCAACATCCAAATCACTCCTGACCCACCCCACACCCCACCACAGGTCTCCTTTCGCAGAATCCTACGCTCCTTTCGCAGAATCCTACCCACTAGACTATCTGCTATGATTTCATCTGCACTCCCTCCATTTTACAAACTCTCCTCACTTGATACTGACAGCGCTACTAACACACTCTGCTCTACTCTAGCATCATGTCTAGACAGAGTATGTCCGTTATCGTCAAGGCCAGCCCGCGGCACTCCCGCTGCGCCCTGGCTGTCTGATGTTCTCTGGGAGCATTGCTCTAAACTTAGGGGTGCAGAGAGGTTGTGGCGCAAGACAAAGAATACTGCACACTCATGTCTTACCAATCTCTACTGTCTTCCTTCTCGACTGCTGTCACTACTGCTAAACAGACATATTTTTATTACAGAATTAACAATGCTTCTAACTCCCGCATGCTCTTTAAAACATTTTCTTCCCTCCTGTGTCCTCCACCTCCATCTTCAACACTCTCTACTAATGACTTTGCTACATTCTTCCTCAACAAAACTGCAACAATCAGTGCTCAATTTGCCACACCTCAAACTGACAGACTTATTACACCAGCAACAACACAAACACTCACTTCTTTTTCTCAGCTCTCTGACTCTGAGGTCTCCAAACTCATGTCATCTAGCCATCCTACCACCTGCCCGCTCGATCCTATTCCATCTCATCTCTTTTAAGCTATTTCTCCAGCAGTCACACCAGCATTACTTATATAATTAACACATCTCTTCACACTGGTATTTTCCCCACTACATTTAAGCAGGTTACGGTAATTTTAGGTTAGGGTAAGCAGGTTACTGCAAAAGAAACCTAACCTAGATCCAACACCATTTGAAAGCTACAGACCGGTATCCCTGCCTCATTCATGGCCAGGATTCTAGAAATGGTCGTGTTTAATCAACTCTCTGCCCTTTTCTCCCAGAACAACATCCTGGATAACAACCAATCCGGCTTCAAGAAAGATCATTGGACAGAGACTGCACTGCTCTCGGTTGTTGAAGATCTCAGACTGGCTAACTGACTCCAAATCATCAGTTCTTATTCTGCTGGATTTGTCAGCCGCTTTTGATACTGTAAATCACCAGATCCTGCTGACTACACTCAAATCACTAGGCATTACAGGTACTGCACTCCGGTGGTTCAGATCTTACCTCTCTGACAGGTCGTTCAGGGTGTCTTGGAGGGGAGAGGTGTCCAACCTGCAACATCTAGACACGGGTGACCCAGGGCTCAGTTCTTGGACCACTTCTCTTCTCCATCTACATGGCTTCTCTAGGATCTGTCATTCAGAAACATGGCTTTTCCTATCATTGCTATGATGATGACACCCAGCTCTACCTCTCTTTCCACCCTGATGATCCCACAGTACCGACTCGCATCTCAGCCTGCCTGACGGACATATCGTGTTGGATGAAGGACCATCACCTTCAACTCAACATTGCTAAAACGGAAATGCTTACGATTTTACTCAACTCATCTCTTCTTCACAACTTCTCAATTCAGATTGACAGATTGACCATCACTCCATCCAAGACGATCAAAAGCCTTGGAGTAATGATTGATGATCAACTGAGCTTCTCTGATCAAATCTCTAGAACCGCTCGTTACTGCAGATTTGCCCTCTACATCATCAGGAAGGTCAGACCCTTCCTATCGGAACATGCAACAAGCTCTTGTTCTCTCCAGACTACTGCAAATGCTCTCCTCAAAGGGCTTCCGTCTTGTACTATCAAGCCCCTGCAGGTGATTCGGAATGCAGCAGCTAGAGTGGTCTTTAACAAGCCTTAAAGAGCACACGTCACTCTGCTGTTCATCCAGTTGCAATGGCTGCCAGTAGCTGCTCATATCAAATTCATGGCTCTGACGTTCACATTCAAGGTGACTACTGGATCCGCACCTCCCTAGCTGCTCTCACTTCTTCGCACTTATGTGCCCACCAGAAACTTGCGCTCAGCTAATGAATGTCGCCTTATGGTTCTATCCCAAAGAGGGAAGAAATCACTTACACTGTCTCTTACTTTCCCTCTGCCCGGTTGGTGGAATGAACTCCATAACTCCATCAGAATGGCTAAGTCATTAGCCGTTTTCAAGAAACAACTAAAAACTCATCTTTTTCGTCTTCACTTTCTTGACTAACTAACACACCGCCACTTCTACTTCTTTTATTTAAAAAAAAATCACCTTTGTTGCCTTCTTATAACTGTGTTGAAACACCTGAGACCTGTCTATAGCACTTATTCATTGTTGTCTCTTATTGTTGAAATTGCTTCCTTGTCCCCATTTGTAAGTCGCTTTGGATAAAAGCTAAATGACTAAATGTAATGTAATGATGCTTTAAAGTCTGTTCACCCCAGAAGTGAAATTAAACTGGGGTGAAACTGGGGTTCTGACTTTTATATAATATTAATATTATATAATATAATTCTTGCATTCTGTTTGCGCTATTTATGTTCATGCAGACATGCAGACTGATGTCTTTTACCATTGTCACATCACTCTGTTTGTTGTGGTTCATAAATGCCACATTTTTAGGTTATGAGGACAGAAAGGTAAACAAAAAATTTGTCTGAATATTTTTGGTGTGGTGTTAAAATCACTTAGCTTTGTCATGTTGCTCTTGGCGTAAACTGTAACGGAAAGCCAGGCTCACAGACAGTGGTTAGTTCAGCCGACAGGTGTATTTATTGCACAGATGAGTTATGATGTAAACAGATATGATAAAGTCCAGATATATGCATAACAGAAATGGTATGATGATACTGACAATGATAGTCCAGGAGCTGACGATGATGATGCAGGCTGGAGATAGAGGTAAGTCACACACACAACACAGGAGGAGACGAAGGGAATCTTGGAGATGAACACGAACTGGAGCAGGTAAGTAGTACAGCATGGAGTAAAGTCTGTTTCTGTAGTTAAGATCAGACGGTGAGTATGTGGAGTGCATGTGCTTATAAAGAGTCCTTGATTGGACACAGGTGCAGGTGATCAGTACTCAGGTGACAGTGAACATTGAATGTGGGTGGAGCCCAGTGCTTCCGTGACATGAACAGGTCTCAAAAAGCATCAATAATTTAAGCATTTATACAGTTAAAGGAAGTTTTTAAATGTATTGTTTGTTGTTGTCATATTAAAAATCATTCAATTAATAAATCATATTTTGTTCATCGTCATTGTTAAAAAGTCAATAATGTTACAAAGTGGTTAGAATGGTGTTCAAAAAGGCAAACGCATGGTAACACTTTCACAGTGTCTTTGTTAAAAAAAATTCTTCTTTTTAGCCTAAACAACTTTTATTTTACTACAAAGAACCTTATGTGAAAAATAAATGTTCTACAGATGTCAGATTGTTTGTAGAACCATACAGCCAAAAATGGTTCTTTTATGGCATCATGAAGCACCTTTTTTTAAATTGAACCCTACAGTAAATACATGTTAACTACATTTTCTATAATTAATTATAATGTATAATTACAATTTAGCAAGTACACATTAAAATAAAGTGTAACGCAAAACATTTGTCATGTGTGTAGGACTATATAAAGCTACAGATAAAGGAATGAAAGGAAAGGAAAGGAAACAACAGTGAGTGGTAGTGTCTCAGTGTGAAGTGTCCTCACATCTGGCAGTGATGAGATGGCGATGCTCATTTGCTCAGTCATCTCTCAAACAGCTAGTGTTTGACTTCCTGTAGGAATGGGTCATTCAGCAGCACCGTATGAGCTTGTTAGATCACCAAGGCCCATGACGGTACCATTCTTTTCAGACCCTTGACAGCAAATATGGAGTAATGATATTATCTTCAGCTGGGTAATAACACACAATTCTGCCCACCGCACACTGCATGACTGCAGAAATGAAGGGTAAGAAAGACTTACTCTGAAGGACTAGAGGAAAATGACAGCAGAAATGTCTCCAACTTCTGATGTGAGCCATTGAAAAATGTTCTCCTGTACAACTGGGCCCTTAGCGGCGGTTTGAACTCTCAACCAACAAACATTCCACGTGTATAGATGAATAAACAAATATGTACAAGTGTGTGAGTAGATAGGACTCATAGAGACAAGTTAGCTGACGAAAATAAATTTTTGTAAACTTCAAAAATATTCACCTAAACCTTATGCAAATATATGCATTTCAAGTTCCTATTCCAAATAAAGGCTATTGGCTATTTTACAAGTCCTTCGATTTGTCCACCCCAACTTTGTTTTTCTACAGGGAATTAATAAACACATAAAAGCAACAGCACTCATTGAGTTATTTGTTTAATGGGGTCTTTAAACAATCAGACTGACACTGATTAATGGCATTACAATTTAGGCAGTTAAAATGTCCCTCACTAACCTTTTTGTCCCCCTACTGTAGTGTGAAATCGTGGCACATGATCTGTAATGAGTGTGAAGTAGACAGGACCTTGACATAATGCCTCGGGGGTTTTAAGGGGCCCCTACTGGAACAATCTATTAGCTTCCTGCTGGGCATTGGCTCACACACAGAGTTAACTGCTGCAGATTTGGCCTAATGTCCCTTCATGGAAGCCTCCAGGCTACAGGCTGTACTTCTGCTGTCAATCACATGAGTTTGATGCTTGGCCAACCAAAACTGCCAGTTAACGGTTTGCTTCCTTGTTTATTTATTAGTAATGCTTGCTAAGGGAACTGCATAGTAACACCCTGGCAACACCTTACAGCTTGGAGTTCTCATGAACAGATTTTTAAATGTATAATTAATTTAAATTTCTTTCTTTCTAACTGATTTCTTTACATAATTTGTAATAATAATTGTTATTAAAGCTGAACTCCACTGTTGCCTCTCTAATGCCATCTCTGTTTCAAACAAAATTGCAGGTTACTTTATTTACTTTTCTTTACATATTTTGAAAGCCAAATTAAAGTCAGCTGACATTTCATGTGAAGCTGACTTGTTTTTGTTAACGCCAAGGTCATGGGTTTGATCCCAGAGATTGCACATACTTAAACAATGTATAGCATAATGCAATGTAAGTCGCTTTGGATAAAAGCGTCTGCCAAATGCGTAAATGTAAATGTAGAATTATTGATGTAAATTGGAGTAAAGTAAGGAGACTGATCTGGTATGTACCTGCTGTCACTGGTGAAGAACTCAAAAAAGTGAGGAAATAGCTAAACTAGTCTAGGAAACACAAAGGAAACAGGGAAATACACACCTTAACATCAACAGTAGACAGCACAAATAAACTCAAGGCTATAACTCACAAGGCTATAAATACCAGAGCAAACAAGGTTTAACAGGTTAACACACAACAGGTGAACTTAATAAGGCTTAGGGCAAACTTGGTCAAACAGAACATAACTATAAAGCAGAACTAGACAGAACTAAAACACAATGAAACAAAACAGCATGTTACATTTGTTCAATAACTGATTTTTGTTTATTTTTAACCAAACAAATTACGGATTTCAGATTAACCATTTAAATTGGTTTTAATGACACCCACTAGTATGAACACTGTATATTGTTATAATTAACAAATGTGGACATACAATGAATACAGGCTACCATATACTATATAGCAACTGACACAGTACCATTGATACTAAAGCTGTCTGGCAGTGATCAAGGAGTCCACCCCCACTCTCACAGTGAGACACACATAGATGTTCACGAGGGGCTGTGTATCGAGAGCTGTCCTCGGGCAGCAGAGAATACTTTAATCTGAATGCCTGATCAGAGCTCTCCTCACACACTGAATCGTCTCTCTGTCACCCCGTTCTGTGTCCCTCAGCTTGTGGCCCTGAACTCTGCCTCCCGTTTAAGCACTAAGTGAGTGATTGGATGATAGAGACAGAAAGAAGAAAGCTTCCTGCTCCTCTCCATTATCCCGACCCTCTGATGCTGATATTTTATAATGTGAAAATAAATTAGAATGCAATGTAAAATGTAGCCTTGATACACCCAGGCAGAGAGAAAAGGAGACACATTAAAATAGACTAATTCATCCTTTTCTTTATCATGCTCCTGGTCTAGAGAAGCTATATTCAATGTGTTGAGTTCCTCTGTCTGAGACCACCATACACAGCATACATTTCATCCCCTGTGACCTCTAATGATTAAATAAATGCCACTAAGGAGACTTAAATGATGAATCAAACCCATACAGAGTGTTTCTGCTTTTGAAATAATAAAGAATGTATTTCTTTAACTGACATGGCGACACCTCTAATGCTCACCTCTTTGAAGCTCTGAAAGCACATCTTTGCTGTGACTGCTACTGTTTGTAAGATTAACGTCTAAAGCGTAGGAAAGATATACAGTAGCCACAGAGAGTATTTTGACACTTAAGCCACACTTAAAAGGATATGAATGTCTTTGCATTATATAACAAAGTGCCATTTATTAAAAAAGGTAAATAATTAAAAAAAACATATTTGGAAACTTTTAAATTACCAAACTTTGCTGAACATGTCCATTGATAAAATGATGGACTTCACATCAAGTTACTCTGCTTTCATACAACTGCTAAAAATGATCTTGACACAGTTAAGTTTAACATCATCATGTAAAAGGCTCAGATATTTTGTATCAGATGCAGCAATGTTGATTTTGCCAAATATGAAATGTTCTTGTCGCTTGAACGTATTCAGTACTCGTTAACTAGTAAATACTGTTTTTTTAACATTGCAATGTCCATCCAAAATTCAAACAATGTTTTAGACACAATGTCCAGTAAAAAGTTTATTATTCCTTAATATTAGCTTAATGTTTGTTTAATGCAACTTAATACACTACTGTAAAAGGACAATTGCTTTGAGAAAAACATTGATGGATAATCCCATAAGCTTTTAGTAGTGAAGGTATAACAAATAAGTATATAACATTGTTCTAACAAGTTCTAAACAGGTCTGTTTTAACATTGTAATGAAATCAGGGCATGGTCATATCACCATACACACATAGACATTCAAACTAATTGAAATTATCTGATCTGAAAATAAATAAAAACTCACTCTAGAAGATAGTTCAATGATTAGTATTTCTCCCCTTGCCACAACTTTGACAATGCGCCACACTGCGTTATGATTTATTGTGACCTACGTTTATAGACGCTTTTGGGCTTTAAAATAGCATACAACAATGTAAGAATAATGCAATATTAATAATTCCTTTTCTTTGCATAAACTAGAGTGCACAGCAGATCTGTACTTGTTGGTGAAGGTGTAAGAAATAACTGCTAGAAAACCTACAGTGTGTTGCAAAACAAGTAAATATTTCAAATCTGTGTTGACAGAAAATTACACGTCAGGACACAGTGTACCTATTTTCTCAAGTCTATCATTTTCAGCTTCTATATTTCCAGACCCTATATCATAACGTCCACAGTGTTTAACAGCCTAATACACCCCTCAACTTCAGTCAATCTACTACCTACATGTGCTGACAAATGGACAGTGGCTGGTGTTATGAGCTGCCGGTCTGTGGGATTGTTTCATTATCTCAGAGTAAGGAAACTTCAATGCTTCTCCATTGCTCCCCTCCTGAGAGCGTCAGTGACCATGCTGCAGAAAGAGAGCACTGCAGGTGGGGAGAAAAGCAATTTCATGGTTCATTCAGCCTGTAATGTGTGGCTGTAATCTTCTGATAGAGCCCCGCTTTTTGTTTAAGTTTCTAAGAGGACAGAGCTGAGCCTGGACCAATTAATCATTCTGCTAAAGTGAACAGCGACGCTGAGGAAATGAAAGGCTGGGTTATTGGGAGTTTATATATGTGCAAATGTGAATGCATGCATCTAGCATGTTGTTTGTATAATGTTACATCTCCCACCATTCCACACGCATGCACGCCTTCAATAATACAAGCGCACCCAATCAGGTTCACACGAGATCCGAGTCTGTACATGCATGAATATGTCACAGTGTGGTTTTGGTAATCCTCTCCGGCTGATGCATTAGCTCTCGCCATCTCTCCCTCTTTGTTTTCATCTCAGACTGGTGGTCTGAAGCTTTTCAAATGTAAGGCAGAAAAAAATCCCAAGAACAATCACAGCATGAGGGTCATTTTCTGCAAGAGCTCACCTCTGCCTCCCGGAGCAGCTTCTTGCCCAGCAGGAGCACTAAATTAACACTTCACTTCACGGCTGCACCTCGGCGCTGATGAGCTCTAACTACAGGAGGAGGAGAAGGGGAAGAGTGTGAGAAAACAAACACTTGCTTTCCACTTCATTTGACCCTCGGATAGAGAGATACATTTACCTGGAAGGCCAGCAAATGGTGACCTGATGACAAAGTCACCAAAGTTTTTGCGGCTTGCTTTTGGCCTAGGCTGACCCTGAAAAGAAGGTTACTAGGTCTGTTTGTTTGCATGCATGTCTGTGTTTAGTGAGACAATGGTGAGGAAAGGCTAGGCAGTGCTGCTGAATATCATATGAAGGGCTTGTATGCTAGCTGCAGCGTGAGTGCTGGGATAATAACTTGCAGGATGTGATGTCACGGCCCAGAGCCTTTTGGTTCTTTTACACCTGTTGGGCTTCATCTAATTACTCAGCCAGAACATATGTAACCCAGCGTGCAGCTGCATTTTGGAAGATGCCGACAGCGGCAGAGCATGAAATATGGAGCTGCGAGTCAGGGTGGAAAGGAGAGGTGGGGACGTTTTTTGTGTGTGCGTTACTGAGAGGGACCTCGTGCATTTGTTTTTACACTTGATGTGCTCAGAAAACCAAAACATTGTGCAAACCAACGCTTGAAATGCTTCATGCATCTAGTTTTGTAGTCTAATTATGCCGAAGGGATGCTCCGTACTCAAAACCGTCAGAAATCAGTTGTCTGTTGGCGGTGATAGTAATTTAACAGGGTGGCATGAGCCTGTTTCTAAAGTATTCATCATTTTGTAACTTCAGTCAATTTCTACATTGTTTTTATTAGTTTTTTCAAGTTCTCTTTGTTGTTCTGAGTGTTTATTTGTGAGCATAAGAGGGATTTGATGCTTTGTATCTGAGCAAATAGAAGCAGAAAAGTGCTTCAGAGTGGAATTAATTAGCATGCTCTTAGACATGAGCGTGTGGCGAGTGTTTTTGTGTGATGAGTGGGTGGTTCGCAAGCAGGTTAAAATTACTTGTTATGCTGGAGATCATCATAATAGGATTCCAATTGGTCAACACCAGCGACAATCAATCAACATGGCTCATCTGTGAAAATGATTCATTCCTGGAATGAGGAAAAGAAAAACAGAACAGAATTCCAGAGCAGAGGAATTAAGATTTATGTACACGTCTATATAAAAGGGAAAATCCCAAGGGCAAAAAATAAAAAAGTGATTATTACAATAAAAACAACATATAAAACGATTTTGTGGATAAAGGCATTTTATCCTATATGCTGATGAGATCTCAACGTCAATCAAACTGTTGCAGGTATGCTGTTCTATTGTAATTGATATAACCGATAAAAAAGTGACATCAATAACAGAAGTGACATGTCTGCAGTGAAATGGAGAATATAACATCCGTTTTGATCCTGATAAGATCTAGGTAAAGTGGGATGTATGTTTGGATAGTGCATCGCTTAACATCTCCATTTCTAAAGTGTCTGAGGAGAGTGATCTTATCATGGATTTATGAGGCGAGAGAGCTCCCATCACAAATCGGCATGGCCAAATATCAGGCACAACCTTCTATTAGAAAACCTCAATCTCAGTGTCTTTATTATATAAATAATGAGACAGATAGACTCTCTTTTTAACATTTGTAAAAACATTCACTCCTCTTACCATTTGCAAAGGAAGTACCCCCTTTGTACAAATGGTATTATTATTATTTTACTGATCTGGTTTTCCATTCTTCAATAATATCCTCTCGCAAAGTCTGCATCACAGATTCTGACAGATTCATTAAATGAATCGCATTGAAATGAAAAAAGCTGCTTGTTTCTAACATTGGGATCTTTCAAAATAAAGAGCAACAGGTGCTATACAAGAACAGCATAAGGGTTTCTGACACATTTGACTATTTTTGTTAGTTCTTCTGGGTTTTGGAGTGATAGCATGTAAGTGTGGATGATCATCTGTTGATGCATGTCTATTTGACACCAGAAAGTTGAGAAAGTTTAGTTTGTACATTTTCTTTTAGAATTGGGGAGAAACTTCTTAGCTGTAAAAGTTGCAGAATGTTATCATAGTAGTTTTATCGGAATAAACTAAAAACATACAGTAAAGTTTTTTCCCCAGAGCCCTTTAAAATTGTTACGGTGAACATAAGCCAGACAAAATGGCGGCTACATTATGCAGTACTGGCAGGGAACAACGTCACATCGGTTTCTCGAAGACACTCCCACCCATTTCCAGTGGTGATGCTAAGCTCTCATGCCCTGAAGTGGAGGCACTTGAAACACTGAGAGTGACAGAAACTTTGCATAAGATAGGAGGACTCTGTCACCAACCCCTGACAATGGCCCCTTTTTACTTTCCATCACACATTCACCTCACCCTGGGGTCACTTTACTGTTCTCCTGGGTCACAGGCTGCCTTGCGTGAGAGCACACTGCTACAGTCACAGGTAGAGATTAGAGGAACGATAGTCCATGATCCCTTCCCTAAAAAGCTGGTGTATAAAAGAATGAAAGGTGGAATACGCAGGGGGCTCTTGTCCTCTCTGCAGCGAGCCGTAATTGTTTTGCTCCGTTCCCAGTCACAGATGCCACCCAGCAGTACCGCAAGCATGTAATCCCCCAAATCCAGCCTCTTCCGACGAGTGCTAACCAGGAATGTTCTAGCGAGGTCAATGGATTAGATGGAATTCACGGACATGGCTTGGCTTAAGAGGCAGAATTAGAGGAAGAAGTGACAGACATGGAGGAAAAGAAAGGCAGAACGAATGAAAGAGGGACAGCGTTATATTAAAATTAGTTTACCAGGTGGTCTCCCAAAAAGTGGACACAGTGTGTCGAGTAGTCTGAAAAGCCCTGGACTCTGGTTGCTCATTGGCTCCCACTTTAAAAAGCAAGTAAAAAAAATAAGAAAGCCAAACAGGGGGGTGAGCTATGGAGGATGCACTGATGTTCTCCATTGGGGTCTCAGTGAAATGTCTGTCAGGCTTGGTTTACCACAATCACAGCAGTGATTAGACTTCTTTTGATAATAGGTTTAGTTTTCTGGCCATTCTAGAGAAAGAGGAGAAGAGTAAAAGCTGGGGGAGGGTGTGGGTGGGTGTTGTTATGGGCAGAAGGAATGGGGAGGGGTACTGGGATAGCATATTAATGTCCCACACCAGGAGGGACCTCCTACGTAATTTCCCAGCGGGTCGAAGGGGTCAGGTTTGTATTTAGTTAGTGGTAATGATCTCGTTAGAGATCTGAATGGACCACCGTCTAAGCCTTTTCAGGCCAGCGAGTGTGCCTGTCCACTCCCCCTCCCCCCGTCACTACTGTGTGGGCTTCCGCAGCCCCTGAACTGTGATTAATAGACTTCCAGGGCTTAATAACTTGCAAAACAGCATTAAACAAGAGACGGCCTTAGACAATCGGGCCAGGAGATCCCGGGAAGGCCGCAGAGGGGGTGGGCCGTAAACAAGGATGGCAACAATCGCCAATGCCTGGAATTAACCAAGACGGTAGCGGAGAGCATAATGCTACAGCTGGCCGCTGGCAAGATGCCGGAGGGAGGGGGGCTGCAAGGAGAAAACTCCACTGCAGCTTCCAGGTGGCCTGAGCCCAGCCCAGACTGAATCTTTTCAGTTTTGCAAGTTTTAAAAGATAGAGAAAGAGGGTGGAGGGGAGGGAGTAGGCAGTCGAGGGGCTGTGTGTGTGTGCTGTGGGACAGACAGTGAGAGGAAGCTATTGAAAAGGGACAAGAAAGAGTGTAAAGAGTGAAGAGAGCGATAAGCAGATAACAGGCAGCACATTCAATAAAACAAGTAATCCTTGACATGTCAAAGCCCAAATATGAGCATGCTTTGTCTTTGCAATTCGCTTCGCCCCCAACACTAAAGTGGGAAAAATGGGCATGGTGACCCATACATACACAAACACATACAAACAACTCTTCTGTTGCCCCCTCCACCACCCCACATATCTTTCAGCCCCTGTGCTCTCTTTTCCCAGCCTGGGGCTCTCTTGTCTAAATACAAATGTGCTCAGCATGGCGGCTTGTTCAATCTGCCTTCTCTTCATGTAATGTAGCGTTTCTTTTATTTCAGCCGTGGGTGTGCATTTTATGCCAATATATCTCTGCTTTGTAATAAGGTTTCTGTGGATATGGACAGGAGGACTTTTAATGAAGGAAAGTAACAGGATGACTTATTTGAATGATCTTTCAAATGCAATGGCCTTCTATTGTAGAGTCAATGAATGAGTATTAAGTTCACCTATGTGCTTGTGTCAATTCAATATCACATCAAAATTTACAAGGACAAATGAATGTTTCACATCAAATATTTTGTGCATCAGAAGCCTGTTGTAAATAACAAAAAATAAACATCAAACAAATAATTCTTCTCTGTACATTGTCTGATTTTCATTTTTTAATGATAAGTCCATAAATCGCACCTGTCTCCTACATATGCATACGCACAGGCACCTATAGGAGATGTGTTTGTATTAGTGTGATTGATGCTTCTCTTTGTGTAAAGGCACTGATTGTGCTCCATACTGAGAACATGTGGCCTCTGTGAGCAGGGACACAAGGATGGGTGGCCATGCGACATTTGCCTCACAGAGAAGCTTATAATCAGAGCATCAATTAAACAGGCCTGCTAAATGGCCACTGGCAGGAAACGCATAAATCATGCAGCATGTGCTCAATTATCACCAATCATGAGACAATTTTGAAGGTATCTGCTTAGAATAAGAACAGGTCATTTATCCCCAACATTTTTCAACTATCTGTCATCTGCCGCCATTTTTGTTAAAACAAAGCCAACAGATAGGAATTGTAGTGTTGCAAAGACTGCGATATGGGCATGCTATCTTTTAAATCACTGTTTCTAATTTGTTCTCCAAGATGATTAAATTAAGGCATGACAAGCAAATTAAAACGGTCCAAATTAAAATAAAGATATTTAAGATAACAGAAAATTAATAATTAATAATAATAAATAATAGAAAATTCTGGAATTTACGCCAATTATTCAGTTCAACATTTTGCCCAAATTCCTATGATAATTGAAATTATGAGGGGAAAAAATCTATGGATTAAATTAGAAAACATTTTTCACTTGTGGTCTCGAATATTTGAACCCTCTGGATATTTTTAAAGAGGAGAAGAATATTGCATAATACTGTTATGTAATTACATGCAAATAAAAGTAATGTGATCTCTGTTCAGATGCAGACAGTTCTCCATTTGCAAAAGTGAAACTCTGCTTGTCAGAGCTGCATGTCATTTAAAGAGGTTAACCAACAATATTTAGTCCAATTCTAATGTGTTTGTGGAGCACTAACTGAAACAATTTAAAGTTCATTTCCATTATAGAAATATTAGTTTAAAGCCTCAGTTCAAAACAGAGCAGAAAGCAAAAGAGTGCGAGTGTTTGTAAATGGAATAAGTGTTTGTGTTGTATCTTCTGCAGAACTAAGAGAGTTCAAAAGTGCCTTTGTAGTTCTTTACTTTTTTTGCATTATTTCGCGCCTCCTCATTCCCTTTTTCCCCATCCAAAAACCCTTTTCTTGTGTCTGCTTTGTCTCTCTCCCTTTTTTTTGACCTCTCAGTTCCCTCTTCCCACCCTTTCTCTCTGCTTCTCCCAGCTGTCGCTGGCTCAGCCTCTATTCCCGATGTGGGGGTCTGGGAGGGACAGTACGGGTGGGCTTCTCTGCAGTGCTAAGCCCCTGACTCCGTGCTTAGCCCTGCCATGAATAATGGATTGAGAAAATACATTTATCTTTTAATAGCCATGGCCTCTCCCCACGGCCCCCTCCGGCTACTCCCACTCTGGTTGGCTGACACTGAGGTTCACACTTGTCAATTGTATCCTGTCTGTTTGAAGCAGTTGCTTCTTAGTGTCCTAGAGAAGTTTAATCAGGCTTGATTTGATCTGTCAGTGATATTTCTTTTCATTTTTTTACATTAAACATCTTCATGGAAGAAATGATCCATCTCTACTGTGTTTTTTCGAGAGTTTGGTCCTTGCAAACATTTCCTGTAAGTGTTTATATAAGTGTTTTTTTCAGCATTGCAGTTAAATGTTTAAACCAACAATTGGTTTCATTTTATTTTAAGATGTCCTTGTTACAGTGTAACTATGCACAGAAGTACTGAGTTATATTAATTAAAAACATGCACTTACTATAGGACTTGATTTTTGATTTAGGATTAGTTACATGTGATTACGCATAATTAACTGTTCATGTTATTTGTAAAAAAGACGCCATAAAATGTTCACTAACAATCGAATGATGTGACAGACCCAGTGACATCTTGTTAAGTACTACAGCAATGACAACACCTTATAATAGGCATGATTCTTAAAAACAATCTAGACTATATAAAACCACATTTTAAAATACAATCCAGACATAAATCAAATAAATAATTTTATAACTTTGTTTTGTTTCCAAAATCACAACATTTTTTTTCTAATTTTGTGATTTAATAGTAATAGTATTATAAATAATATAATCATTTATAATATTATAATAAATTAATAATAATAATTTGAGATTTATATTAGCATTATACTATCAAGTAGTATTACTATTAAATCGTACTATAAAACGTATCATTTTAAAAACTAAATATATAAAAACTAAAACACTTAATGTAGATCCAAATACATTGCTATACAATATTAAAATATGTAATAAAGAATAATAAGACAAAGAAAAATCAAACAAAGTTTATATATATAGAATATAATAGAATCTTAGAATATTCTATAAATTTATCATGAAATTCTAAGAGATGGGAAAAACCTTGTGGTCCCTGACATGTGGTCCCCACAGTGGCAGAAAAACAAGAGAGTGAGACTATTTGTGCAGCAAAATTAAGTATTTGCAACACAAATAAAGTAGGACTCCTTCAGCAGATCATTGCTCCTCACTCTTAATAAAGTGTCTTTGAATCTCATCTCAACCAGCCTCTCAGGGTCTCTGTCTAATACACCAATAACTCGCCTTCCTCTGTTTGAGCGGGCGGGAAGATCTGTGAGTGAAAGAATATATCTTCTCTTTCATATTCTCATTTACATGTAAGCCAGTCTAATACAAGATTGCTTGAAAAGACCAACAACTCACTCATTTCCCTCATGTGTTTTATGTTGTGAACATATGGGAGAACATGCTTTACAGATCAGAACTGAATTCTTTTGATGCACAGGGATGGTGCTCATCTTAAACCAAACTCACCAAGAACACTTGAATGTTCTTCTAAACTAAATGTGAAATCATCACTTTCTTTTCTTTTTCTGACAAGTTTGGGACAATGTTTACATTTATAATGATTCTATTTTGAAAATAAAACAATTAGCCCAGTGTGATGTAGAAATACCCAGTGTGCACAAAAATTATTGCTATTTGTTATTGTTTAATGTTGTTTCTCTAAATTCATATTACTTGTTCCTTAGATTGATCTGTGCTAATTATGATCACCACAGGATCAGGAGAGGATCCCAAAATATATCCAGCTAACATCTGCCTTTGTGTAATATGATATTACTGACGGAAAGGTCTGCATTCAAATTATTTTTATTCTTTATTTATAAAAATATTTAATTTCAGGAAACCTGCATCTAATTATGGTACAATGACATTTGTAATTATGTTTAAGCAGGTCTATAGTTAAATGCAAATGCTATATATTGTTATATAAATTACATTCCCAATGAGCGTCTACACTTTCTCAAACACAATAAAATACACCCAAGGCAGTAAATTAATACACAACAAAATGAAAACAAAAAATATGCAAACACATAAATCACAAGCCTATGTAGAGAATTACCCAAGTAAAGTTATCTAAATGTGTTTTAAGCTCGCTTTGACAATAACATTTTCAAAGATAACAATCCAGTTATTTCTCCCCACTGAGAACTAGAGTGGTAAAAACAAAGTATAAGATGCGATCGCCATCAAACTAACCCTTAATCAGACTCTAGTAAACCAAACTACTGTCTTCATTTCCACACTGCCTGTTTGCCTTGCCTTGTGTTCCTGTAGCTCAACTGGTAAAACATTGCATTAGCAGCACAAGAGGTTGTGGGTTCTATTCCCAGGTAACATGCACTGATCAAATGTATAACTTCAATGCACTGTAAGTCACTTTGGATAAAAGTGTTTGCCAAATGCATAAACATAAATGTTTATAAACCCTTATTGCCCCTTTCGCTGTGGTCATCCCCGCAGCAGGAGCAGTACACTGACTAGGGGCTCCTTAGCACTGTTCTGGGTTCGAAGAGCAAAAAGAGACACAGAGAGAAGAGTGAAAGCCTTATTTGTCATCACTTGTGTGGGCAGCGTTACCAAGGCAACACTCAGGCTGGCAAATGCCACTGCGTGGAATACTAATGAGGTACTTGGCAGGGCTGCACAGAGATCTCCTGCACGCAGAGGACACTGCTGCCGATCTGCTTCAGAAACCCTCAGAGCTGAGGTAAACAGTCAAAGAGGAAATCAATTAAGGGCTTCCACAGGGTTTTGGAAGGGGTGTTAATCTGCAAAGCCACGTTTAAAATAATGCTCCAATCTGCCCGCAGTACCCTCCAACTTCTGCCTCGAATGGACTAGGTGAAAAATCACAACCAAAAAACAACACGTAAAGCAAAACAAGTTTGACTTCAGAAAAATCTAGCAGCATATCACAGTTTATTATATATGGAGTTGTGGGAAATGCAACTTCAGTTATAAAAATCCTCCAAACTATATGACCCAATAGGTTGTTTGTCCCTTTCCCTCAAATACGTCCCCATAGGAGCATTTACCACATCTGCGCCTCCACCTGCAGCAGGCGATGCCACAGAAACATTCAACATCATGTTTTGTGGGGTTTCATGTGTGTGCTTATTGGAAATTCCTGTAGCTCAGCTGGTAGGGCATCGCATTAATGGCGCAAGACTCATTGGTTCAAAACCAAGAAACACAAATGCCATTAAAACCTTGAACATACTGAAAGTACCTTATCAAGGCATCTTGGTTGACATATAAATACATATAATTGTAAAAGCATATTTTGTAAATTTAATATTGGAAAAATGGTTGGTAAGAGACCATGTAAAAAGTTCACACATTACATAAAAAATCTTATGACATCACATGCAACACAAGATTGTGTTTTATTTTATTTGTTTTATGACCGCTAGAGAGCGCTTCTCTTTAAAGTGTAACTAGCTTGTAATAAGCAGCTTGCACAAATGACCTATGGGGTCAATTTTTGGAGGACAGGCTCTTCGTCCTAAAAATATTATGCAGATAAAATAATAAACGTGTAATTAAAATATGTAATAAAAATGTAATTAAACAGGTTTGGGGCTGTTTCATTCATTTAATTTCCTGCAATAAAGGTATTGTTAATGCAAATTAACAAATTAACATCTCAAATTTGTATATATGCTTTATTTTTTATTAATTCATTTTCAATAATAATTCATCAAAAATAGAAACTATTAGCGTTATTTAAATGCATTTCACCAACTTAATAGATTTGCACTAATAAAAATTTTTTGTATATATTGTTAAAAACCAAACACACCAACATGACTCCTGATGCCTTGCAGATGCAAATTTCAAGCAAATTAACCTATAGTAAAGACCTCTGTTTTAACAAGACCACCAATTTCCATCTGACATATCCATGTGCTTTCTCTCTTTCCTCAGGAAATGGTGCAGGGGATAAATTAAGTTGGAACATGTCTTTCGTCCACTCCCTGTGCTCCTTTATTGATTCAGGCACTTTGATCGAGCAGGGCTCAAATCAATTCTTTAGCGGTGAGACGTGGACAAAATAATTTCCCAGACAAACCCCTTCAAATGACTTGTCATTAATTTGCGCTCTTTACTGGCACTTGTTTGCTCAGAAAACGAGATGTGCAGGGGTTGCACTCTTTGGGGGAATTTTATGGGCTGCTAAGCACTAGGGAGGGCACAGGGAAGGATTGGCTACACCATGTTTGCTCATCCTTACCGAGTCACTTATTAACGCTAATTGGGTGGGACAGTTCAAACAAGCACAGCAGAGTGGGGTGTCATGCAAACATAGTAGCGGTTGTAACAATGTGGTGTGAGATGGGGGTGTCATGCTGCCCACTGCTCCTGTCAAGCTGGCACGCTCTCTCCGGCCAACCTTTGTGGTACCACCCGGACCCTAAACCTGGTAGTGCTGAGGTCAGAGAAGTCCTGAGCTAAGAGCGGGGACCTGGTGATGCACCCAGTAATCACCCACTGTCTTTCGGTTCACTCATAATTCTCTAAATTACAACATTAATTTACACCCAATACATGGTCCATTGGCAATGTGATGTTACCCATGCCCCTGATAACCTTTATGCTAATGAAAAATCACACCATCTCACTGTCAACACTAAGACCTTTCCCCCCATAAGCACCCCGTCATAGTGTTTAGGATGTGTTTTGGCTAAAAGATGCTAATTTTCAGGGATTATTTACCTCCATAATAGCTGCAATTATATTCCATGCTAACCGATTTAAAGTATAAGCACCAATTAGTAACTGGTCATTATCTTGAGCATTTGAAACTCGCACCGAAGCAATAGGTTGACATTTTCTAGCCTGTGCTGTGGAATTGCCGTAGTGCCTCTATAATTAGAGCCTGTTTACCTTCTTTCTGCAAAAGATGATATAAATTCACAGCCCTACTGTTCTGCCTGTTGGCCAGAGCAAAACTTGACTGAATTCACAGAGAGTATGGTATCTTGTTCAATAAGGTAAAGTGGAAACAAAATCATTTAAATGAATTGCTGCATTCTCATCTTTTCAAGCTGAGCTATTTATGTTATTAATACATAAACATAGATACAAAGATAACAAAGATATAAGTCACAACCAACAAATTTAACACAATTTAGAGCTTATCAGTTAACTGTTAAGTTATTATTCGAAGTTTGCTTTTTACACACCGGCCATAATTCTTAGAAATGTAAATTTGCAATACAATCCATTTTTGGTTTGCACTGTTAGTTGAAGCCTCATGCCTAACTAGCCTGGGTAAGTAAAAGCTGCAGTATGTTCAAGTTTACGGCTGTCTACAGCGTTTACTGCAGCAGCAGAGCAGAGAGCCTCCATCTCCCAATAAATCAAGACAATACATTGGATCTGGCTAATGGATGTTTAACAAAACCCCCTCATTTCAAACAGTTTGACCCCATGTCCCAAAACACAATGTAAAAACTCCCCCTGGATTACTAGTGACCCCAAGGGCAGGCAGGCAACACAGGCTCCATTAGAACTACTGGCATCTTGGAGCAGTGGATCTGGCAGGACGTGTGAGGGGAAAAGGGACGGTGTGTATATCAGGAAGATTTCTATGCATGTGTGTGTGTGCTAGAGCGTTTAATGACAGTGGGTTGAAACAGGTCACCACAGAGACTTAATGGATCGTCATTCACACACACTAAAGCTGCGCTGTGTCTGGGCACTTTTTAATTAGGCTTTGCGTTTCTTCTACCGGTCTGCTCACAGATAGCAGTCGCAAGAGTTAGTACAGAATGGTCTTCGGGTCACACTATCCTTTTTGCTGAAATGCCTGCCCATGTGCGTCTAACCGGCAATCTGACAAACTCATCCTTCGACAACTGTCCCACTGTACAACGCTCACCCTTGAGATGAAATTGCCTTTCGTATTCCAAGATCAAAACAATTAAAAACAAGTCTATTCTGCTAGAAGGGGCCCTAGAATACACTCATCAAAGGGGAAGAGGAGGAACTAGTTTTTTTAGAAGACACATGTAGATTGAGGTGGGAGCAGTCATACAGGAATGCTGAAATTATTTTCTTTGTAACAAACCTTGATCTGACAATTATACAGGTCAAAGACTCTCCAGTCATCATGTAGGACCCAACAGAATTATAAAGGATTGCCGCTCTGCATAATAAAAGAAGGCCTTTAGTGCCGCCGTCTAAACTATTTCGGCACGTCAAGTATCTCTGGCTGAACGATGAGAGATCTCATTTGTAAAACCTGGTGGAACAACAGCAAGGGAAAAAGGGGCTTGGAGTCATTCCACTCTTTTCCAACAGGGTGGGTGTTTTCCTTCTTTCTTTCTCTCTTTCTCTCTCTCACCGCCATGAAGCCATGCCAATGAAAGAGGTGGTAAATGAAAATTTCTCTCAAATGAGGACTGCGTGACTTTGTGCTGGTTTGGGGAGCACAATGGGTGCATTCAGGACCAGGCAAGAGCCAAGCCATTTCCGCTGGCCCGGACGTGTTTGAGTATTTATCTGTGGTTTTGTTTTGTAGACAGCTGCAGGCCTTGTTTGTCTTGGCCAGTTTTTGATCGCTTAGCACGCTTGAAGAGGCCACGAGTCACAATTGTTTCAAAACAGTCTGGCATTGTAAGTGCTCAGACTCTTGTAGTGGTCGCTGTCTCCAAAATCCAAATAGACATAGAATTTATGTACATTTTAGTACTGCGGTCCAAATTTTACAGAGACTTATAAAATATAAAATAAAAACATATATAAATATATAAAAAAATATATATATTTTAAATATAAAAATATATAAAATTAAAAATATTATAATATAAAATTAAATTAGTTATACTACTATACGTTTCTATTAATAATGGTAATACAAAAATTGCAAAAAAAACTGACGATAGTTTAAGAATTTCAGGAGTTAACAGGATTTTTAATTTTCCAATAATACTTAGACAGCAATATGCTAATTTAACTTTATTATTAATAAAATAGAATTTTTCTATTAATAATAAATAATATTAATACACAAACTATTGTTACTAATAATATTAACAATAATATAATTATAATTATTATCATTAGTGTTAAGAATTGAATACTGAAAGAATGATTATACTGAAAAAATAAATTAATGAATAAATTAATTTTGGTCTTGTGGAAGCATATTAAAAAAAATATTAAAATATAATAAAAAACAAATGTAGAGATTATCAAGCTGCAGGAATTTTTTCAAAAGTCTTTTTCGTCAGCAATAATGGACGAATCAAAACAGATCAGCTTAAACTAGATGACGTCTGTATCTAGCCCTTACATTGAAATATGTGTGCAGAGAAATCCTGAGGAGGCTGCTGTTCTGAACACCTCTTGTGTGAGTGTGTGCTCAGCGCTTCATAAGGAAGCTCTGATGATATATCAGAGAGGGAGAGAGACAGTAAAAGCAGGACAGACAGAAAGCTGGCTGGCTTGTTGAACTCTGAAAAACCAGGGCTAGTATCTTAGCACTCGGCCTTCCTCTTTTCGTCATAATTTCTACATTGTCGCAGCTGGGATGAAAAATCGAATGTAGAGAAATATATCAGCAGGCAACATCTGCAGATGGTGATTAGCATTAGACAATTGCCTCCTTGAATGAAATTGGAATGTCGACTGTCAATTTCCTTTGATGCACGCGACTCCTTTGGAAAGCTAGAGGATACCGCTTTGTCCTTAATTGGTTACAATTTAAATAAAGAAAAAAATACCCCTGCCACCCCCCCTCCAATACAACCTAAGACATGCACACAGTGTTGTTATGATGTATTATTAGAACACAGAGAGATGCTATTAATTGTATTTGTGGGAGTTTTTTCCGCTCTGCGTATTCTATTCCATTTGGAGGTTCATTTTTGGCTATTCTCATGATGTTGTTGTCTGTTATTTTACAGTTAGGGAAGCATCTGTTTTTAAAGGCAGTATTATCTTTAGACTTCAGCTCTGGGTTCGACTCTCTCTTCTAGCTGATGAGGCAGAGCTTAATTGAGCTTGTGCTTTAAAGTGTGTAGGGCCCTCGACAACTCACAGAGCTGTATTCATGCTTTGCCCATTTACCTTGAGTGTGTGCTAGATGGAAATATATTATTTACATTTATAATACGAATCAAAAGCCACCAAACACAGAAGCATTTCAGTTAGTTCCTACATATCAGAAAAAGTATAACTAAGCAAAGTAATAATATTAATAATAATGATATAATGATAGAATAATATTTAGCAAAATCAAATAACAACAACTACAAAACATTATGATGATGATCATTATTATTATTGTTGTTATTATTAGATATTAACATTAATAAACATTAATGAATAAATGAATATTACAACTGAATTATTATTTCTTATTTATGTGCAATAATACGCAACTCTTGGTTTTATTTAATATGTACAATTAGTTCTATAATTAAAGTCAAAGTATTTCTGTCGAATTGTATAAATAATACATTGCACTCCTAGTACTCGTTGATGGTATTTGTGTGTTCTTAAATTAACTGGCTTTAAATTAACGTTGCATTTCAAGTCATGCTCCTGTCTATTTAACATTGACTATAGTACTTTATATAATTAATCTAAGGCAAAATAGATATTTTTTCTGCGCCTAACAAGAAACAATTTGAAGTGTAAATTTGAGAAACTCAGAATTGAGATTTTAGTCTAAGAGTTCATTGCATGAAGAAGCTACAAGGACTCGACTTGTAGGCTGTTTGTACTGCTTCCAAGACCCTCCAAGTACTGATGTGAGACTGCAACAACAACAGCTTCATTTTCCCTCTTTCTTGTGCAGGCTGAATTTACACAGAGCCCAGATGTGTCGCAATAAGGTTTTAATGCTGGAGCTGTAGACAAGGGTAGAGGCTTCTCTGCATGACACACACACACCAAAATACTCAAACAATTAGCATGGCCATTAAACCCTAGTGCAGCCATTAACTAGGGAAAAATGACGTGTGAGACAGTGGAGAGTCTGTTCCTGCTTCCCAAACTCTTGAAGTATATTTGGCTTTCTTTTTATGGCCATATGTGCAAAGATATAGAGTGTCTCCATCGGCATAGTACCGTAGCACTGCTGTAAGGCTGATGAAGTGAGGAAGACTCTTCTGCCACTCTCATTAGCCGCTGAGGCTCGGCCATGCCTTGCACAGGCATTAACGAGGCAGCTATCAGTCACTGCCTTGACGCTAGGTCTTATCTCATTAGGTTCCACATCAAAGTTAATCGTAGATGGGCATGGTAATTGGTGGAGGAAACAATGCCATAGATCGAGGAGGGGGGCTTCTCTGAAATGTGTGTCATCTTGAAACATTGGCAGGGCTGGCGACAGAAGATAGGCAGCAGCACAAGAGAATGGGGGGTGGGTGGAGGGAAAGCTGTAATGGCGGAGGCATAACAAGCAAGCTGCTCAGAATTAATGAGCTTAGCCAATAAGAAAAGAATAACCAATCAGTGTGTGTTGGGCAAATATAATTTAGGAATAATTGCTTGATTGCTTTTCTATCGTAGACTGATTTGACCACACACAAGAACCGAGAATTAAGATGTCAAGACAAGAATTAATTTGGCATGCGAGGGCACATAAATTCTTTCTCTCCTCTTTTCCGCCCAGCGTTAGGCGATGTTAGCAGAGTTGTCTTCCGCTAATGATGAAAACACAGAGGTAGATTGCGCATTCATTTCCTGACTCCATTATCCGTAAGGAGTCGCTTCACTAATGCCACAGATGCCCCGATATCATGGAAAAGAGTGTGTATGCTAACACATTTAATTGCTGTTTTTGCATATTCCACTCCAGCCGTGATAGCAAGCCCTGGCTGATTGTGCAGTTTGTTTCTGTATTGATTTCAGATTCTTTTCTTCCAGGCATGTAGACAGTAATTGCGATGTCTGACGCATCCCTCCCCTCCCAAAACAGTGCTCAATTTTGAAGCTCTCACTTTCTCGCTGGATTACTAATGTACGGCGTGCTAAAGAGGGGCCTTTTTATTACTCGCTACCTGCTTTGATAAATGAGGCGCAACCTCTCTTGACAGTCTCCTTGGAGAGCCTTGCAGAAACATTTTGTCTTTTCTAAAAGCCATGGTCACAGGGAGATGCTTTGTTTTACCAGCCAGAGTGTGGGGTCTGTAGTAGCAGACCCAGACTGCAAACGCTCTCCACCTTTAATTTACTGACCGATATAACAATTGCTTTATTTTAGTGGTGGCAGAAAAAGGCCAGCATGCAGTTACTTATTAAATAAGAAAGGGGACTATAATAACCGCTATATCTAATGCAAGACTGGGTTTGACATTAGCCTGATCAGCTGGATTGAGTTTGAGCAGCCCCAGTTCAATTTATATTTAAATAGACGTCATGTCCAAATGTGGGAATGTGCGTATGAATATAGCAATATATTTTTTCCCACATGCGTCTGCTACTTAGTTCCAATTAAGCTGAAAACAGTGCCACAGTCTGTGCACAGCGTCTTACTTATCGCTGCTGTGCAGGTTGTCAGCTATGTGCTTATTTGTATTATTTGCGTGTGTGCGTGTGTGCGTGTTGACATCAGCGGCGGGTCGACTAAAAGGGAATAAATAATACGACAGGGTTTGTCAAATGAGTATTACCACTGCCCTCAGTGTCCCTGCAGCTTCAGCTTGGATGGTCGCATTCAGTGCCCCACACATCATTTAGGGACACAGGGCGCGAGGTACCTCCGCTTTGAACTGAATGAGGCCTAATTGAGTCACAGCCAATAACTCTATCTCTCCGAATCAAGGAATTTGCCAGTGTTCGATTATTTCACTGGGGGATTAAACCTCATTTTCGGGTGTTCTGCATTAACCTATTAGGCAGGCTCATCTGCATTGCTAATGCAGGCAGGGGACAGCTGTCACAAGCAAGGGGGAAACATGATCGCACAATCCTTGAGTGAGTGATCCCGGCTTCGATTAGCAGCAGTGAAGTTCGCTGAGTCCAAGTGATAAGACAAGCTGAAATTCCCAAGTTGCCAATAGCTCAGAAAATTATCAGACTGTAGGCAAAGGAAAAATTGTGCCTCGCAGCGCCAGGGCTTCAATCTGAAGACTGCCTAGATTGACATTTGAAGCTAAGGAAATGTGCTCTGCCTGCCTATCAGACCCTGAGTAAAATAAGATTTTTTTTTGCCCCTTCTTGCTCCATTTATGAACATTTTCAGTATGCTGCCATTCTCGAAAAAGCAATTTGAGTGTAATTTAACAATTTTATGATCTAATCTGGATAACAAAAATAAACAAACTTGCATACCACTGGAAAGGATGCAAAATACAGCATTCCTAGGGGTCTCAGGTTATAAAGAAATGCAATGCCAGTGAGTATGAACATGCTGCTTGTGTGTAGTATACACACAAGGGGCATCATTATACATCTACAGGGGTCATCATTATACATATAGTTACTCAGGGTTTCAACAAAATTTATGGACATTTTGAAAAATGCTCCATATTTTGATGTTTTGTTGTCATATTGATATGACATGTACAGTCACACTTTTTACAAGAGGTAAACGTAAGAGCCTTCTTGACCCCACTGGGAAGACAAACATGACTTTGTGTCAACCCCAGTACATTTACAGATTCATACATCAGAATGTACTGGACTGTTAGGCTTCTACTACATTGAGCATTTGCCAGTTCAGTTACTGTTGAAAGAGCAATGAAATATACAGAGTCTGTACAGTCTCATCTGTATGTAAATTGTGCTTCCTGTTGTGTGAATATACCTTTTGGCTACTAAAACATATCAACATAACCAGCAAACCAATGTAACTGATTTGTTCTTATACAGACAGCTTTAATAAAGACATGCATGTTGTCAAAATGTTACCATTTTTCACTCCAAACAGACATGTACTGAATATGACTTTTACACAAAAATGCCTCTGTTCAAATTGGAAACTATGTCTATATAGGCATGAATATGAAATATGCTGGTTTTAATGTTTCTAACTGGTCCAAACCTAATCAATGTCAGGGTTGAAGAAAGAACCCTTTGGCCCAAGCTGTTGAACTTAAGCTGTTTGTCCTTTCTCTGGTCCCACTGCCTTTGTGTGCATTTGTAATGAATGTTGCCATAATCCTGGGATTTTCCCTTGGCTTGACCTTGGGCAATGCCTTGTCCCTTCCCCTCCACACCAGGCCACCAAGAGTTTACCCCAAACAGTGAGGCTGGTTGGAATCCAACAATGACCTGTCCCCAAGAGATGCATCCATTTAGGGATGGTTTGGGGCTCTCTCTGATAGACCTGGAAATTTAATCCTATTAGATCTGCCCAACAAAGGGTGAAGCCGTAAAGACAGAACTCCTAATATCTGCCACAGGGACAGTGAAGCTCCCCACCAACACCACCATCATCTATTAGAAAGGCAGAAAGATGCACAAAAACCTCTATCAATAACGGAAGCCATTGCACAAAATGGAGGACCACCAATAACCAGGCATCTACAAAGTCAACTCATTAGGGCTTCCATCTCCAGCTATAACGGATGTCTTATTGATGGAGTGGGTGATAAATTTCTTGCTTGCTGAGGCACAGGAAGTGGTTCTGTGGTGCCTTGTGAGCATTTGTACCTAAAGGTCGTCTCACAAAAGATCGGAGAAGCTGGAAGGCCTCAATGTGCTTTTGTTTTGCTCTCTGATTAGGGGACATGTGGTGGCCAAGTGTGTTGGTGGTCTGTCCTGTTGCCCCATCACCAGTGTCGAAGCTTAAAGTCTTTCATTGTTACAGATAAAGAGGAGGGGTGGCCTCTGTTCATACAGACAGAAAGACTTCTTTAGCCAAACAGGGCAGGATATGACTCTTTAATAGCCAAAAGGGTGTGAATGGACAATGCCAAGACATAAGAAAAGCAGTGGTGTTGGGACGACTGGCTTAACAAACATCTACAAGGTACGCGTATAATGCTTACAGTTCTCAACTTTAATTGATCTTATGTCCTGTTTTAAGCACAGCTGAGCAGCACATTAACACCTTTTCATTTAATAGACTGACACAAAGTGTCAACATTAACCAAACAGTTACAACATTATAACTTATAACAGCTTTTTTTATAAACAGATGTAGCAGAGCACAGTTAATCAGCTCAGTTCATGGATGTCCACTGTCCTGAGTTTAGTGCTAACCCACAAGTGTCAGTTTTCAATTACACCTGGAGCTCTTGATTAGCTGGTTCAGGTGGGTTTGATTAGGGATGGAGCTAATATCTACAGGACAGTAGCCTACATTCGTGAATATTAGGTTTATGCCCAATTCACACAATTACGCAAACAATCAAAGTGTATGATCCTTTTAACAAGTTGTTATATATTATTCCTACCCATTGGTTAGGATGGCGTTTGGATGATTGACAGCTCCTTTAAGGCTCTTGTGTGCTTAGGTCTACTCTATGTGTGTCCCCAGAGGCTACCAGCAGAAGCCTGGGATACTAAACACAGTGCTCCACATTTTTGTTTGGGTCTGACCTTTTCAATAATGAGTTGACACAGTAACTCAAAATACATTCAAATGCTCTCTGCTGAGGTGTGTGACAAGAACTGGGGGAACCACAGCTAATACAAATAAAAGAATAAAGACACCTACAAGATGTGCAGAAATGTCTTTATGAAATGTTCTTCAAAGTAAAAGGCAAATTTAATATGATTTTTTTTCAGTAAGTGTTGATATTTAGTTAAGCAACTTTGTGACCTCTCTACACATTTACAGTTAAATACTTAGAGGAAATGAGCTATTGACAAACCGCCAAAAGGCAAACCTGTGAATGGCAAGAAATGACTTGTTTTTTGTGATCAGATTTTAGCTATCTGATTAAATATTTGCACAATAACTAGTTATGGCCTGGGATCCAAACCAGGTCTCTTTAGAATTGACAGGTAATATTGACTCTGACCTGCTGGTTGCACTTACGCGAGAACTCATCTGTTTGCCCTGCAGTTGCTCTGTATTTTTCATGGTACTCCCCCTCATGTTTACATCGGCTGGAAATTCCACACACAATGGACACAAAGCGGAGGAAAGAGGCATGGGCTCACCCAGCACAGGCCCCACACAATACTGTCTCTTTTCGAACTATTGTATGCTTGTGCATCCCCACCACAAAACAAGCGCTCAGCAACCAGAGCTATTTATCGCAGCTATGCTTGGTTTAAAAATAGTTAAACATTTCTCTCCACACAATCACTAAATGAATCTGTGGCTGCATTTCTTTACTATGGCTGCTACGTAGGGCTGGGTATCGTTCCAAAATTTTCGATACCGATTCCGATACCGATACCCTGAATTCGATACCGGTTCCGAACGATACTTTTTTCGATACTTTTATTTTAAGAAATATATTTTAACAAGATTACATAACACATAATCTCAGAGAAACTTTGTTTTTATTTTTTCAAGATGTTTGTGACACTTTTGACAGCAATGAAATCACTCAACAGTTCTTCTTCAGAAAAATGTCTGCTTTTTCAGGGGACAGACAAGCCCGCTCCTGGCTGATAGTGTCATAATAATATTGAGAGTGTGAGCAAAGCAGCAAATTTTTTTAATACTCATCTT
>JAZGTJ010001794.1:36653-50044 GCA_036877575.1 Botia almorhae
GAATACATCTACCATTAAAAGTATAGAATGATCATGTCTTTATTAGTGGGCAAACCAACAAAATCAGCAAGGGATCAAATACTTTTTACTCTCACTGTATATAAACCATGTTTTGTATTTTTTAAATTAAATTAATCTTTTAGTTAAGCTAAACAAATTAATCTTTTATCAAATAAAATAAGTTATTTAAATCTGTAGTTTGGGGTAAGAGTGTGTTTTCATGTATTTGTTTTGTTTTAAAATTGACCATATAATGACTGTTTAAAACAGTAGATGTCATCAGCGTGCTTTTTTGTTTAAATTGCTACTTTTTCACATCAATCCATATGTATTTTGACCATAATCAATGCACTATCACTATTGTCACACTGTCACTGTCACTAACGCACACTAATTGTGCGTTAGCTGTAAAGCAAAAATAGACTTTTGCAGCGATGCGGCACCCTACAGCACCTGGAATGGCCTGTACGCAATGCATCCATATGCAGTGTGAAAGCTCTAATCTGTTAACATGGGCACAGAAAGAAATACAGGCTTTACTTCAGTCTGACTTCAGTCTGCTGTCTTTCGTTTCTGACTCTCTCCACTGGGTGGCAGATCATTAAGTTTCATGGCACCTAAAGTGTGGAAAGTCTTTGTGTCACTTTCAGGCTTATACACAGCCTAATAAAAATTCATTATCAAAAATTAATTTGGCCTCAGCTTCAGTTGAGAAGAAAACACACAGATCATACACATTACATAATCAGAGTATTTATGTTTAAAAAAAATTTTTTTTGTTTAGAACTATGAGATCTAGAGCAGCTTGGAATAAACTACTAAAGGCGACCTCTCAATGACCATATTAACAGCATTACTGAAGAGGCCAGAAGACACTTCAGCCATAAGTGTCTCTCTGTAGCCATCAGAGCTGCCATGAAGCAGACGATTGGCATTGACGATCTCCGTAGTGGCCCGGAGAGGTCTGTGGCCTGCCGTAACTTGCTTTTATCTAAATCTCTAAGGGCATTGGCCTGGTATGTTGCAAAAATCTATAGTATGTAGTCATGCACCAGCCGACTCTGCTGCCTTCCCTACCAAGGAGGATGTCGTGCGACAGGGCTTGGTAGGGAGCAGAGGCTTCGGGATAAGGAATAAACAGCTATGTCTCTTCAGTCCTAAACATCATCCTATAGCGGTTCTTCTTCGAGTCCGCAATAAAAAAAATAGTTTTTTAGTAGCACCGTGGGACTAGATGATTATAATATTAGATGATTACGGAATTCCGCATCAGAAGGACAAACCCTGACATGAAGGTTTTGCCCGAGACTGCAGGTAATGCTCATCCAATTTACTTGTTTTACATAAATTTATCATTTCCTGCTTTTCTGTTGGCTAATTAATTCACTTGGTCACTGCCCAAGTCACCTCCTTTAGGAGCTTCTTGCAAGTGAGGGTTGAGGTGGCGAGTCCTTAGTCTTCCCCATGCCAACGCTAAAAATGTCCACCTCCTCAGAGGAGGACAAAATTAGTGCTGTTCTCTCACTGGGGATGAAAGAAGCAGCAGCGCGAGCTTCTGGATCCCCCGCAAGAGAATTGGACCTAGCTAATGAGGTATAAGAAAGGGCCAAATCCATCTCAAGCTCCTCCACCAGGTCAATCTGTGACCCCCACGACCATAAAGACTGCACCACATCGGCAGACACTGGTCCCGAACCGCAGGGAACGTGAGCCTGGCCTGCTTTATGAAACGGGGCCAGGCAGGAGAGAAGCATCCGCAAAGGGAGCAACTCAATATTCACAATAATCACAGGCAGTGTTATCGAGCACCGCCTGTGCATGCTCCACTCCTAAAAAAATAAACATAAAGCTCATGTGAATCCCTGTCCGTAATATATATCTGGGGCAAAAAGGAACACAAAGTTTGAATTGATTGTTCTTGCTCATCGTGGTAACTTTTTTCACACACAATTCACAAAACAGACAGCTTCACACAAAACACTTGCTGAAGACCAGAAGCTTGCGTATGTTCCGATATCCTTTTGTAGCGTTCATGGTCCGTTGTCACATGCTACATCACGCAGCATCAACTAAGATTGGACTAGTTTCACACTTTCTTCAGACACTGTTACATTAAGAGCATTCCCCAAAGTGTCATTTCATGATGCACAGTAAGATCTCTTAAATAGGAACTCAGAGGTTTCATATAGTTACATAAAGAGCCTGGGAAACTGTCATTGTGCATTGCATTGTGGGCGCCATGTTTTAGGAGGTTCATCAGGATGTTAATACACAGCGACAATAAACAGAAAAAAACAAAAATGATCAAGATACTATATATTAAAAAAACTTGAATGTTACGTCCTAGACCTGTTACAGGCAGTTCAGTTTTTCATTTTTAGTTTTCCATTTAACATGTTTATTACGATATCTGCGTTCATATTTTTTAAGGGTCACATGCAGCATTACATTTTATACCTGTTGTAGGCTATTTACATTACAGTAACATTACAGTTTTTAGATGTAAAACGTTTAATTATGTTTAACTTTTGATACACAAATAAAGAGACACAGAATTTAATGTATAAGCAATTCAATGCTTACATACTTTTTTTTCAGATCTACAGTCACGCAATATAAAATAACAGCCATGTTTCGAAAGGTTAAATAATGAAGCTGGAATCCCACACTTGTGTGTGATAATTTGTCATAAATTGTTTCATAGTGCTGCATTTAAAAATATTACTAAATGTTACATTACACTTCTTTTATTCTCATGAATCAAAACATTAATGTTACAGGAGCTGTTCTGGCTTAAATGGCCCTTAGCGCCACCTGGCACTAATTTCAGCAAATATAAATGGTTTTTATTTAATGCTGCAGCATTACCGTGCCAGTAAACATGGTAGTAATAAGCATTCTGGTTGACAGCCAACTGTGTATAGTCTTTTGCATATTTAATTGGGATAGGATTATTTAATTATTGTATTAATTAAAATGTATTATTTTTTAATTCTACTTTTTGAAACTTCAAATATGATACTGTGTTAGGTCTGCTTTCTTTTTAGGGTATTGTTTTTTTTTTTTTTTTCTTTCTTTTTCTTCCCACCACTTTTATATTTATTATAATAACATGTATTTTTAAAATAAAATTTGATTATTTAAAATTACTTACAAATAAGATGAACCCAAAGCATGTTGCTTTACATATGCAAAACACCACATACTTAAAGAGTAACATTCAAAAAACCCACAGCATAGTCTGAGATCATCTGGAGTGCATTCATTTATTCGCTTTTGTATAAGACCTTATGTTAATGGCATTATGCGTTTAGAATTTTCAGATACTCTTAAATTTGCATGATTGTGATTATCACAATAGTCCCATATACATTAATTACATACTCCAGAGTCTTGACACAGTCAGAATTTCATCTGTAGGTCAGTTCTTTGACCATACCTAAAGATTTTTAGATTGTGTTTTTCATGGCTGTAGTGCCTCCTGAGTCTTACAGAAAAAAAAGATTGAGGCAATCTACGGCAATCTGTCAGCAGTAATACTAAAGGGATTCACCTCATAATCTTTCATACCAAAATTGTGTTTTATTTGAATGTGGGCATCATCCATCAGCTCGGAGGCAGTTGCTCTCTCCTTCCTCGGGAAGGTCCATGTGCTGAGCTCCCATTGGCTGCCTCTGAAAAGGATGATGTCATACTTCAGCATTTCAGGCGATCTGAGCAGGCATGAAAATTAAATCCACTTCCAATTACTTCCTGGATTTAAAGCTTCATTCTTAAAATAACATCTTCATGCAGCTGCTTGGAAAACAATTTGCATCATGCATCATCATTTTTTAGTGTATGCATTGTCTACTATTAGACACGCTCAGTTTTGTGTTGTTTGCCCAGCAGTCTGCCGTCTAACCTCATAAAATAATCAAGTTTTTGGAATGTCTTCTGTTTCCCTGATGCAAAAGTGTGTCTTTGTCATAGACACAAAAGAGTTCAACGAATTGTGTTGAGTGGCACGCATACAAAAGAATACATTTGCATAAACATTTCCCACAATTTATCTGGAAACATTTCTCATGTGTTTGTGCGTCAGTAATTCATGTCTTATTGTGCTTTATAAATTCTGCTTTTATGGAGAGGGCGCTACAGAAAGCACTGGGTTTTGTGTAGTTGTTTTAATCAATAAAGATGCTCCATGCCTCCTCCTCTGTTCCACGCAGCCAATCGCTCTAATGCAGTCCCCCATTCCCGCCTGCCCGCTCCTACAGCCCTCCCAGCACAGGTGATGTCATGCTTTTCTGCCAGGCTTTTCTCCATTTCTCTCACTCAGAGACGATAGTCCTCAGCAGCAGAGCATCCAGTCGATGGACGTCTCTCAAGGGAGAACTCCTGGAGTGTTCGGCTGGCGATGTGCGCTTGGAGACTGCACACAGCAGCAGGCAGACGTGCCCCAGGGGTGGACACCCGCACAATTCTGCTGCTTTTCCCCACAAAACCATGTCTGCATTGGGCTTGGTCTGAAATATAGCACAAAAGCACTGGGTCAGAAGGGTGCAAACATTGCCAGAACCCTTAAAAGAGTTTCTACCTCTCATACTGGAGTTCGTCTAATGAAGCTGTTTGAGGAAGTGAGGATGAATCTCTAGTGCCCAGCTGCAGTATTTTGGATTTTACCAAGTGTTGTTCTACCTGCAGGGAATGCACTGCCTTTGCAAGAAAGCTTGTGGAATTTTTGAAATTGCTGTGGGTCCTGCAATGATTTGAGAAACAGATGGATCATTTATGGTGATTTGCTGCTAAAATGGACAATTGGATTGCTTGATTCATTACTCTTTGACAACACTGTCAGCTCAGGTTGTTAAATTATCTGTTTTGTTTCTGAGAGGAATTTGCTGTCTGTTCTTTATTCTTTGGGTGGAAAGTTTCCCTCTCTTGGGAAATGGCTTTCCTCGTCCGTTGCTATGCCAACTGTCTGCAGCCGTGGTCCTCCAAAGTAAGTGATGTCATATTTCCTCAGTGTGCAGCTGCGCTGCAGTGGCATGTGTGTGCTGTGTTGCATGTGTTGTTTTTGGGTTGAGCTGTGCAGCATGTCAGTGTTTGCTGGGTTTTGCTGTCTATTTTTCTTAATCTGTTCTCAGTGAAAAAGGAAAATTGTTGAAATAATAATACATTTATAACACATGAATGTAGTGATTCGCATAAGCATATGAACGGCAGATATGAAATCCTTTATATGAGAATATTTTATATGGTCGTGGTGCTAGCTGTTAGTTAGTTTCTGTGTCTGTACAGTCAATTTAACGATTTAACAGCCACAGTGTGACGTTTTCAGGTTCAGGTGTTTTACCGGCTCTTTTTTTTAACAGTCAGGGGTTCTATCAGTCCAGGGTCACTGTGAATCAATAGAGATAAACATGTTTGTATCACTATTCATTTCTATGCCACTCCACACCAAACACAAATAATGACTTTTGCAAAACATTCCTCCGTCTTTCTATGCCTTAACCCCAAACCATTGGTTGACTTCTTCAGAAGTTGACATTTTAGAGTGTTCACAGGAAGAAGAGAAATTCTTTGAAAGCACCAAAGTGTTTTTAATGTTTAGCCTGCCAATAATTTATTGTTCTTTTCACACTGAGGGGAATTTGGAGGGCTTTGAAATACAAAAAATTACACACAGTATTAATGTCAACATTATCAGTATCAGTGTCAATGAATGTCCTCAACTCATTTTAGTGTTGTAATGTTATGTACTTGTTTTAGTATGGATGTTGAGTGACAACAGTGCAGGAACTTTAAAGCTCAGGACAAGATTGAGCTGGAAGAGTAAGTGTTCCATACCAGAGATCACACTTAAACACACCAGCAGGGCTAGTGCTGGTTCTGTTGGTAGACATTTAAGTAGCGTTAGTGGAAGTAGTTCCTCTGGAAACTCTGTTGTGACAGCCAACCAGAATGTAACAACAGACACATGCAACGCTTCATTTTTATTCCACATGATCTCATGACCAGTGACTCAGTCCTGTATCTTAGATCTGTATCGTAGTATGTTATGTGACTCTGGTGTGGTCTGTCTGCATCTGCTCTGGTGAAAACACTATGTAATCGATCCTCACACAGGTCCAGGCATCTTCGGGTTCATAACGACAGACTGTCTGGCCCTCTGTACAATGACTGCTAAACAGATGTCTCTGATATTGTCTGCTGTTTGACATCATTAGGAAAATAACAGTCGTCTAATAAAGCCTCTCAGCTGAAAACTCTAATACAGCTGAAATCTCTAATGTTGTGGACAACACATCCACTGTTGGTCTGTTTGATTTTCAGAACCCTTATGCACGTTATTTATTTTTGTTAGTATATGGTTTATTTTTAGTTGGTTTAATGTATTTTGTGGCTGTATGACAGTAGTCTAGGTGAAGTTCAGTTATGAAAAATGATGACACAGATTTTTGTTAGATGTTAGTAGGGATGGGTCCAACATGATGCATGTGTTACAATGCAAAACACTCCACATGCTTACAATATCATAACTGAATAACTATTGAGGAAACCTGCTAGATCACTTTAATGTCTTTGGTGCTGTTTGAGAGTATGACGCATCATTCAACATTTAGTCACTGTGGCTGCATTAAGTAAACACTTCCAGACTTTCTGCTTTTCAGTAAATAAGCAATAGAAAATTAATTCACAAATCAAAAATAACGCACAAATAAAACATAAACAGGGTTTTGATGTGCTTTGGCCTAATATAACTATAACAGCATCTATTGGACTGTCAACATGTTGAGACAAAAGTGTCTCAGAGAAGTTGCATCGCTAAATTCTGCCCTCAAAATAAATCCACCACTTTCAACAATAAATATTAAAGCCATTATTGTTGCACATCATCATTATTATTACTATAAAGATAACCATAACAATAACAATATTAGCATCCATCCCAACAGACGATAACGCTGTTTACCTGTTAAAAAACACTCCAAATGTGTATCTTTGTAGTTATTGTTGTGTGCATTTTTAAACTATTTTTAAAACTGTATCTTTATAGTTACCATTATCACCTATAATGTGCACGCCTCTTTAGTCTGTGCACATGTGGCTGTGTGCCTTTGTCTAATTTTTAGCTTTTTACACCCTGTTGTGTTAGTTTTTTTTGTTTGTCACAAATAGTGCAACTTTAAACAAACGTCTTTAAGACATGCTGCGTTTTTGCTTGTCTGTTCCAGCTTTTTTTTGAACACAATAAACTTGAATAGTTATTAAAATAATACTTATCAATTTATGATATTTTCATGGCTCGCAAAATCGCTAGCCCGACTTCCCGGGGCTATTGTGTCATCCAGTCGCACTACCAAAATGTATTTACGCCCTGCCCGTCAGGCTATCTTTTAAGGAAAAAAATATATTGCAATGCTTTTGTATTCTCTCACAAATTTGGTCTGGTAATTATGTTGTATGTAATTTTCAGGCATCGGGAAGCCACTATCAATATGTGGGGTATTGAAATTGCGTTTGAATGTGAACTGTGTATCAGTGATGCTTGTCCTGCCAGTCATTACTCTCCTCATGTGACCAGTGAAATCTCCCGCAGCAAGATTAAACATATGATAGAGATTGTGTGCGCAGTGGAAAGAAGATCGCTAATAGTTGTGTGTTCGTGTGTGAAAATAAGATGCGTGTGGATTTACGGAGGTATTTCAGTTCTGAAGTGGAAACCGATGCACAGATGGAGAAAGCTGATGAAGAAGATGCTATGCCCTCAACGTCGAGTGCCATTTTCTTATCTGTGACTTCAGTTGATATTTCAGATTCAGAATCTGACACAGACTGAATTATGTTCTATATTGTTTTTACAGGTTCATAGAAATTTTAGTTCAGTTAGAACCAAATATTTGTATTGATAATTGTAATTTGATTATTTTATTGATTGGTGTTATTTGTGTTATGAAAACGTTTGTGATTGATGTTTTGTCTCCTTTACAATATTCTACATTAAAAATAATGTCTTTTTTTATTTGGGCTACATACATTTTTTTCGGGCTACCAAAATCTGAAGAGTGCCTGCCCAAAGTGCTACTGGGGATTTTGAAAATTTGCGATCCCTGGAGCTGCACAATATACTGTTATACTGTTTGCTTAATGAAAGTTGTATGTAAATTGTGTTTATTTAGGCAACAGCCTAAATAGCAGCCAGAATCATTTTGAAACTGATGTTCAGCAGCCTTGTAATGTCTCTAAATACTCACTACCGGCCTGATTCAAGCTTTGACTCATGGCGTGCTGTGATATGTCTAAGCTGAAAGGTCTCCTCATTTATAATTTAGGAGCAGATAATTGGCCTTCAGCTTTATGTCTGGGCTCTGTGAATGTCCTGGAGACTGGCCATCTTTGAACTTGGCAGCAAGTGATTGGCAGTGTTATTACAGGCCCTCTGAAAGCCTTTAGCATCTATTTTCTCCTCTTTACTGTCCATGGATGAGTTTCACCATGATTTTCACCCCCGTTCTCAGATCTTTCAGGTACCTGCACTTAGACGATCTGTTCTCATGAAATCTTTTGTCTGATCCACATCTGTCTTAAAAGTCAAATTCACAGAGACAGAACTGGTTATCTGGATGTATTGAGCTATGTATCAAGCTAATTTTGTATGACCCTGTATGTGTAACTTTGTAAACAATAAGCTTTATAAACTCTGTTGATCGTGTCAACAGATGTTCTTGATGTTGCCTTCTATTCATTTACAACAACTGACGTTATGATGGGGTACATGAATAGATTCTCATTCTGCTCTGGATATTTTCATCACCAAAATATATTGAACCTCGGACAGAGGTTGAAATGGATTTGACATGTGAAAGATGCTGGGATGTGTAATTAGAGACACAAACAAGTCAGTGGCAAATGCTTTTTACTCGTTTTGAGATGTGAATAGCAGCATGGGAGGGGGGGGTAACTTTTATACATGTATCATTTGTGACTTGCAGAAACTAAAGATAAGCTCTTGATGCCCCATCATTTAGTGTGCAGAGGCTAATGCTAAGTGTATTGATCCTGACCACCTACCCTTCCTGTGCACATGACACCATGAACCTCCCAGGATGGAGCAGCTAAAAGCACTCAGCATCTGTGTGGATAATATTCAGAGCTTAAGAGTCACCACTAAATAATGGAGCACATTTTTTATTGGTCCTTTTTTCTGAAGTGTGGTAGTAGCAACTTCAGACTGATTTGCAGCATAATTTTATGCTTTTGGACTGTATAGTTGGATACTTGGATGGTCTATGAGCTTGTAGTTAAATATAAAGGCTTGTTTACATAAACCTGAATTTTTTATGTAATAGATTAACATATTTTAACATTCAAGAAATGTCACACTTCTTCACATGAGAGTTCTTCAAATGTTAACAGTCAGCTCATGTCTAACTGTGTTTAATATCCTCCTTCTGTCTCGTCTGTGTCCAAATGGCATCAAATATTTGTTTTGCATGAAATGGTCTGTTTTATTCATAAATGCTGGTGTGTAGTGTATGATGTTATCTTGATTGCTATAAGGTTTAGGTTAAGTTGCTATTTACCTTTCAATTAAACATCTCCAGCATGTCCCTTGAGTGCCGATGTCTGGCCTTATATTAATGTTTCCATCATAGCAGATTTATTGGTTTTCCAGCTGCCAGTTTTAGGAGAAGGTTTACATTAAAAAAACACAGGATGAGAAGTGTTTGGAAACACTCTCTGGTGTGTGGGCAGGTATCAGGAAGCATCTGGGAGTGTGTGGCCTTGTCTGAGCCGGGCAAGGCTGTCTTCAAGCTTTTAGCCCCCTCTGCATTCTCCCAGTGGGACAGAGCGTTGACTTCCTGATCAGCAGGCTGGGCTTATCCTGTATGTCCTGTATTATCCACAGCCTGCTTTATTTCAAACACGTCACACAGACTCTGAAACAGATTACAACAAGAATCTTCAGTTTTATAAACACCAAGGTCAATTTATCGTCTTCGTAGCTGGCTTAGTTGTGTAATAAATGTTTTTAGCGTGTCTTTGTGATTTCTTGTTGCAGTTTCCTATACATGTCATTTGATATGAGAGATCAGATTAGAGTGCTCAACCCCCCACAGTATGATCTCACCACAGCACATTATTATTTACACTCCACATACACAAACATAAAGTCTTTACAGTACTTTATCTTTTAAAGTCTTTTACTTACTTTAAGTCTTTAAAGTATTTACTATATTTATATAGCATTTTTACAAAAATAAGGACATCCCCACATGTCTCTTCATTCTTGCCAGGGAACATTGAGATGAAGCTAATGATCTGGTCACTTGCTCTTAATTTACAAACCAGCTTTGAGCTAATTTGAAAAAGAAAAATGAAAATCTCAAAGACACTTTTAGTAGTGTTTCATGGTTAACTGATCACATTTATATGATGTTATTTGCTAGTATAAGTGTAAATAGGAATCAGGTTTTGCATATTTATAAATATGTTTTGCATAAATTAGCACACAGTGTTATGGGTGCAGTTTTACTTGTGTAGCAATTTTTACAATGTGCATTGTTACTAAACAATTTACAGAAATTCTAAAATATATTTATCAGAAACATTTTTGTACCAAACCAAATCGTAAAGTTACGTTGTCTTCTGTTCAAGGACAGATATGTGATTTTCCAGCTTGATTTATCTTATCATATAGCCCTCTGTTGTCCAGTACTCAACAAATAATGAATTTGTCAGTTGTATGATTGATTATTTGATACCTTTTCTAAAATACATTTTGCCAAAGTCTGTACATTTTCCCAAATTCTGCCATGTTTATGTGATTTTATAAAGTTTCTTAATTGCCATGTAAGATCCGAAGTTGGAAGTCTGACATCATCTGCTGCTTTCTAGCATTAATTTAGATTGGTTGGCTGGTTGCCATGTGTTTTTTTTTGTTTACAGTGGTCAGATGGTGGAGTTTGGCACCTTGTTTGCCCCCTGAAAGGTACAATCTTAAAATATAAACATACCACTTATTTGTCAGTCTGTCTCCCTCATCACCTGATTTAGGCTCTATTTAACCAGATTTGGATGTTCTGAGTGGTGCTTATATCTGTTGTAAATTAGTGTGTTAGGATCGTGTCCATGAGGTTTGCAAAGTTTAATGCTTGTACTGCTGGAGTTTCTGTTGTTGTATTAGCATTAAAGCAGCACAGAGTCTGCCTGCGATGATCAGAGCTCGTTTGCAAGAGCACTCCCAGGGAATTAGCGCAGCAGTGTGTCTAACATGGGTGTGCGTCACCGTGGGCCCCCTCCACACTTCTGCCTAGTTCATTTAGTTAACTCTATGCATATGCAGCACTAATGCAGCAGCCTGCAGGAGAGTACATGTCTGATTAATGACTTTAAAGGAGCAGCAGAAACACTGAAAACCCAAGGAGCAATCTGGAAACCCAAATGTGAAAACCTGAAACAACAACTAGGGGTGGGTGGTAAATACTGATTCTTATTAATGGTACAAAAGCTGTTCAGTCAGAAGCAGCGAGTGATTCTTTGTCTTTTGTTTCATTGTTGTTTCATTAACATTAATGATACAGACAGCAGTGGGTTTAAGGCTACTGCCACTTTAAGAGTATGTCCAGATCCAATATACAGATACACATCTGAATTTTTATGTTCACTGAAGACATAACTGTGCTTAGGTGAACCTTTTGTTTTTATGACAGTTGGGTTTGGCTCTGCATTTACCTGTTAAGTGTGGGAGCATGTGGACACATTAATAATTCACTGGTGTTCCCCACAAGGACATTCTCTTGTTGTTATATCCCATAAATCATTTATAATTTGATGCAAAATTTAATTTTGTTGTTATTGGTAGATTGTTGTAGTCCTGGGTTTGTTTCTGTCAACATGCATACAAATAAAATGCATTCCTTTATGCTGATTTGCTGGCTGGTTAGATTGATCTAAAACGTATAAAAACCCAGCAAACAGACCAGACTGACCCAGAACCCTGAGAGATCTAAAAATCAGCTAAACTGTACTGCAAAAACTGTACCAGGATAACTTTGCGGGTGTCTTAGTTTCTGCAATATTTCTCGATTAAACATTATGAGGCATTAATGTTGTCCTGTCACAGTGCCTAATGAGGATCTTTGTGGAATTCCTGGAGTGATGTGATGGATAGGGCAAAAAAAGAGAGTGCATTCATATTTAATCTGCAAGCATGATTAATTCAGGCACAGCGAAGGCCCCTCAGCCTGGGGGGCTGTCAGAACTGTGAATGAGCACAGTACGACTGCAGCAATTAGCAGCATTTCTGTGTTTACCCTAATGCCATCTGTACAAATCATTAATGCTCTTTACACATCTCCCCAATGATGGACTGACGTGTCATCATTCTGATCAACAAAGACACAAAAATATATTCACTTCTGACAGCATGGAGCTGGACACAATCATAATTATCACTTTGTTCTCAGTCCAGTAGAATTTTCTTGCCCTAAACTTCTATAGTAGATCAACACTCAGTAATTCACTTATATTTGTAACACACATTACAGATGTAGTCTAGGTTTCAGTGCCAAGAGCACCTCCCTTAGGCCACCACTGTTGTGTACTTCTTTCAGAAGTGTTGGTGTCTGTCAGGAGTGTTGATTTGTTTGTGGTTCTCATTGGTTGGGGGAGGGTTTAATTGTGGTATGTACAGACTGAGTTTAATACTCCATGCTAACTGATGGCTGCTTTGTCTGGTCATCTGGCAGGCAGACATATTCAGGAGATTCTCTCAGAGGGGGTTCTCATAGTAAGTTCTCTAAGTGTTATTATATATCTCTTATAAATAGGGCTGGGTATCGTTCCAAAATTTTCGATACCGATTCCGATACCGATACCCTGAATTCGATACCGGTTCCGAACAATACTTTTTTCAATACTTTTATTTTAAGAAATATATTTTAACAAAATTACATAACACACAATCTCAGAGAAACTTTGTTTTTATTTTTTCAAGATGTTTGTGACACTTTTCACAGCAATGAAATCACTCAACAGTTCTTCTTCAGAACAATTAGCATGTCTGCTTTTTCAGGGGACAGACAAGCCCGCTCCTGGCAGATAATGTCATAATAATATTGAGAGTGTGAGCAAAGCAGCAAATTTTTTTAATACTCATCTTTTTACTGCTACATCCATGTTTGCTGCATTGTCCACTGTCCAATCCAATTNATCTTTCCTTTGTTCATTTTTACTTTTTCTGCCAGTGTAAATGGATTATCACTTGATGGTCTCCTAATTCCAGGGTCAGCAGGAGCAAAGACTATAACAGTGACTCTCGGTGACATTTACAGTTTATTTGTTTATATATATTATTATTTTTTATATATATATTTACATGTAAGACGATCGCGAATACCAAT